>JAGGAV010007858.1:0-40531 GCA_017657295.1 Termitomyces sp. DKA64 | reverse complement strand
TGGTTCTCTAGGTGTAGCAGGCAAGTCCAGGCCTCATCCTGTGGGGTTGGGGCCTCTGAGGGAGTATCTGGATTAGCCAGCTGAGACATAGAGTTCTGCAGGTGCTTAAGCCTGGTGGAGAAGCAACAGATAACAGCTCAGAAATTCCATGCAGGCTATGAGGAGCTTCCAGACCAGGGTAAGAGACTTCTTCTGCTGTAAGGGCAATCTCCAGGAGCAGCAGCTAAGTCATGTAGCTAGCAGAGGGGAATCCAAAGTGTATTAGATATGTGATAGATAATACAAATGGTAGACTAATCACATAGCAGAGGGGAATCCAAAGAGAACAAGTCTAAGGATCTCCTCTGCTCAGTGTGGTGCATCAGGGGGTGGCAGAGGCATGGGAGCAACTGGGTAGGTGACCAGAATTAGCTGAAGTATGCAACAATGGATCATGGAAAGTTCTGGGGGTCTCCAGAGATCTCTGGAGACCTGTAGAATGCTCCAGAGTCATCAAACAAGCCTTGGGGAAGCAGAAACAGGCCAGGAGAATTGGTGTCCAACAGAGGCAGAGGATGGAGAAGGGGTAGTCCCCTGACAAAACCTATGGAACTTGCCATAATCCCTTGTCAAGCATTTCCCTGAGGTTAGGGTTAGCTCCAGTTGTCTGTACAGTTGTTTCCATGCCTCTGCCATCAACTGATGCACTACACCAAGCAGTGGGGATCCTTAGACTTGTTCTCTTTGGATTCCCCTCTGCTAGGTGATTAGTTACTATTTGTATCATCAATTACCATGTCTAATATACTTTGGATTCTCCTCTGCTAGCTGTGTGATTTAGCCATTGCTCCTGGAGGTTGCCCTTACAGTGTCTTGATGCACTAGATAGAAGAAGTTATAGATTGCCTGGTCAGATGCCAAGACAGGGTAGATGCCCAAAATTGCCTTTAGTGCACTGAGGTGCTTGCAGTAGAAGTGCCAGACCAGAGCTGGTGCATGCACACTTGCCTATCTTTCCAAAGAGATGTCCTCAATATCATATCCTTTCCACTTCACCTTGAACTGCAACTTCCCCCAGAACACTCTACTATCCAGAATTTCCTCCACTCATACTCCTCATCATCATTAACTAGTACTGGTGGTGGCAGTGGCTTTGGGCAATGACCAGGAATGGGGTCCTCTGAAGCTGAGAATAGCTTGATGGTATTCAAGACTTGGTGTAACTAATGTAGACCTGCAGGAAGTTTCAGCTGGTAGGCTACTGGCCCTACTTGTCTTTCCACTATGATTGGTCCTATGTGTTGATGTGGCAGCCTCTGAGACAGTTGTGTTGTCTTCATGTCCAAACTATCCAGGTAGACACAATCTACAGGCTTGTACACAGGGACTGGTGTCCATTGTCAATTATATTACCATGTCATGTCCTCCTTTGCCTTCATTAATGATGCCTTTGCCTCCTCCTGTGCTCACTTCATCCTGTCTACAAACTCATTCACTGGGTCATTCTCTGAAGGTTGTACTTAGGGCTCAAAACCCATGTGCAGGTGTCATCCAGTGTCCAGGCAGAATAGAGTCACATCTGTGTGGAAGAATGAATGTGGTTGTTGTACTGGAACTCAGCATCTGGTAGGAGCTCATCCTAGTCATCTTGTCTCTCATAACAGAAGAGGCACAGATACTGTTCCAGTTCCTAGCTAACTTGCTTTGTCTGTTCATCTGACTGAGGGTGATAGGCTGTGGTTGTATAGAGCTTCAAACCAAGAATGCAGTGCAGTTCCTGAGTGAATTCTGCTACACACTGAGGGCCTCATGCCAAGACATACCCATCTGATAGACCATGGAGCCTCCACAAATTCTTCTGCTACAGACTGGCTGCTCCCAGGGCAGAACAGGTGGTATGAGCAGGGATGAGGTGAGCTCACTTGCCATAAAGATTTACCACCACCATGACTGCATCATACCTGTGAGCATGTGGAAGTTTGACAATGAAATCCACTGAAGCAACTCTCCAGCAAGCAGCTGGGATATGAAGAGAGTGGAGTTGGCCCATGGGTGATTAACAATGAGGCTTGGTATGGAGGCAGAGGTCACAGGTGCTGGTGTAGGTGCCAATGTCCTGAGACTACCAATAGTTCCAGAACATCAGTCTCAAGGCTTCCCACTGTAAGGGTAACCTCTGGGAGCTGTGGCTCAAGCACACAACTAGCAGAGGGGAATCCAAAGTTATGTTAGGAAGGATAATCAATGATACAATGGTAACTAATCACCTAGCAGAGGGGAATCCAAAAAGAACAAGTCTAAGGATCTCCACTGCTCAGTGCAGCACATCAGTGGGCAGCAGAGGCATGAGAACAACTGCACAGATGACCAGAGTTAACCCTCATCTATGGATAATGCTTGAAAGGGAAGTTCCAGATGTTTTTCAAAAGGGAAATGACCTCTGGAGATTGCTGGGGATCTGGAGTGAGCCCTGGATGTGTAGGGCAAGCCCTGGGGAAGGGGAGTGGATCAAGGAGAATCAGTGTAGACCAGAAATGGAAGTCCCCTCACACCCACCTGCCAGGATGCCCTGCCATTCAGTAATCATAGTGCTGCTCTACAATGCACTGGTGGAATTCTGGGATGTTGGGCCCATAGATGCATCCTCTGAAGGTCAGCAGTCCATCCTGGAGGCTCCACTGTTCTGCATGTGCTGATTTAACTCCATTGGCACAGTCAGTCTGAAGGACCTGTGAAGCCTGAGCTACAGCATCCACCTGCACACCCTCCTAATTCCCTTGTCAGATGTCCTTGAGGATGTTTGCCTCATACCCTTGGACCACAATCCCTTCTAGAGCATGAATGGCAAAGAGCTCTGGCTTAGGAACAACAATGTTGTTATTATTGCCTGATCCTGTGCCATGATCAGCTCTCCTAGACAGTGCATCAGGTTTGCCAATGCTCTGTCCAGGCTTGTGATGCAACAAGAAATCAAAGTTGGCCAAATACAAGGATCATTGAGCTTGGCATCCATTGAGTTTCTTTAAAGTGCAAAAGTACTCCAGGTTCTTGTGATCTGTTCAAACTTCAAATCTGTGCTGTTGTCAGGTCCAAGGACCTGGGAGGTCACCTCCAAGAGTGAGAACCTGCTAGTTGATTAGTTCAATGACTGGAACAGAATGTACAGTCACTCTGGGAATGATCTGGAGGTTATGCAAGGTTTCAGAGATGTTATATTGTAGGGAGAGATTTCTGGAGTCTATGGGAATGTCCCACAGACTGAGGGAACTATGCTAGAGAGAGAAGAAAAACAGAGATAGAATTGAGACAGAAAGAAAGAGACAAGATAAGTAGAAAGAGCTAGGAAATATTGGCAATATCTAGACTGGCTACTGACTATGGCAGAGCCATGGCTATATACTCAGGGTTCTTGGGGAAGGTCAGTGGGGTGGGGTTTTATGGGCAAGATGCTGTAGTGCCTGGAAGCAATCCTGGGCAGGCTCTGTGAGTGTCTGTGGTGGGGGGGCCTGGTCCAAGGGTGGGCCCTGGGTCTGGGAGGGGTCTGGGCCCCAGGTCCAGGGAACTCTGTAGCCAGTGATCTGGTAATACATAGGTGTGGGTGGAGCACAGGGCATGGGGTTGAGCAGGGGTGGTCCTATGGTGGCTGATGATGCTTGTGGAGTAGTGAAGCAAAATTGGTGGAGTCCTGACATTACCTCCCTCCAAGCATTGAGACTCTTGAGGTGGGTGGTTGACATGTAGGAGTAGGTGTGGGAGCCATGGAGATCTCTTAAGTGGCTTTTTAAGAGTTTGCTGTCCAAGTTTTCCCAAGGTATTGTCATGCAGTTGTCTTCCCCAGAGTGCTCTCCTTCTGACAGTGACAGCATGGCAGCTTGGCTGTTGTACAAGGCAAGCCAGGTGGAGCAGGATTGTTGGAGGGAATGGGAGGCAGTAAATTACCTATTTTTCTGTAAGTCTTCTTTTTCCTTGGTTGAGACTGTGATGGCTAATCCTCTGGTGAATAGAGCAGCAGGAGTGCAGGGACAAGGCATCAGGGTCCCAGGGTAGCATTTCTTTTTCCCAGGTTCAACATGGTAATGCTTTGCTGGGGGTTCAGGAGGCATCTGGGGTTCCCCTGTCATCCTTCCCCAAGGGTTGGGTTCCATTGTGGGAATGGTGCCTGGCCCATGGCCCAGTGAGTACTTCATTTTGGTGCCCTTAGGCTCTGCTGAAATTCCTAGTGCAACCCTTGCCATGTTGAACATACTTCATGCATCCTCCTGTAGTCCTGGCAGTCCTGGCAGATACAGGACATCCATGGCAGCTGCTCAGGCTGGCACATCTGGGGGCAATGGCAAGCAAGGTGGTGCTGGTTTGCAGGACCCAGAGTGTCCAATGACCCCAGGTTAAGGTGGTTATAGAGAGAGGTGGACATGACAGCAGAGTGGGGGGACAGGTTTCTCTTTTATTCTCCTGGACTGGTCAGGAGTCAGCCTGTTGTGCATTGGTGGGTTCTTAGGAGGCTCAGTCCCATGTGCAGACCACTCTAGAGTCTGGGGCCAAGTTGGCATGGTATTGGGCTGACAGGCCTACATTTCTGTTGGCTGGCTGGTCAAATAGTCCCCCAGAGGGGTTGAAGCTCTGGAGAAGCATCAAAGCTGCTTCAAGGTTGTCCCAGTGTCAGGCCTTGGTGTCCTGGAAAATTGCAGTTCTGCAGAGCATAGCTTTCCCTCATTCTTGCTGCAGGTGGAAGGAATATGCAGAGTTGGAGGGGTCCTCAAACCTTCCTGGCAAGAGAGAGACATGTGCTGTGCCAGCTAGGTCATGCAACTTGTTCTACAGGGTGCCATTATCTTGGAGAAGGTCAAGGGCTCACTGTAAGGGCAACCTCTGGAGACCATGGCTAAGTCATTCAACTAGCAGAGGGAGATCCAAAGTCTAATCAGTACTATACAGGACCTAACAACATAACTACTCACCTGGCAGAGGGAGATCCAAAGAGAATGAGTCTAAGGAGCTCCCTGGGCTGTGTGTGACACTTCAGAGGCTTATAAAGCATGGAAAATAACTGTACAATACAACAGAAACAACTTCAACTCTAACCCCAAGGTAAAAACTCTGGAAATTGCCAGAACTCCAGAGATTGAACCAAAAATGGAACTTCATTGTAAATAGCCTTGATCTCTGGGCTCCCTGCATGTGACCAAAAGAAAGCCCTTAGTCAAATGTACTTGTCACCAGAAGATAGAAGGGCAAAGATGAGAGACAGGCCCAGAATTAAAGAAACAATCAAGTGGGCTGATATGAGCAGTTCTCTGACATCAGCTGCTCCTTAGCATGCAGCATCTCAATGTTCTGGGTAGAGGAAAGGTTGTGGATAGCTTGGTCAACTGCTAAAATGGGGTAGATGCCTCAAATTGCTTTTAGTGCATTGGGGTGCCTCCAATACAAGTCCCAAATCAGAGCTGGTGCACATATATTGGCCTGTGGTTCCCAAGAGATGTCCTCAATGCCATATCTCTTCCACTTCACCTTGAACTGCAACCTCCCCCAAACACCCTACCATCCAAAATCTCCTCCACCTCATACTCCTCATGCTCAACCAAAATTGGCAGTGGTAGTGACTTTTTGGCAGCAGCTTGGGATTTGTTCCTTTGGAGCTGGAAATAGCTTGACCACATTAAAGACTGGGTGCAGTTGATGCAGGCCTATAGAGAGCTTGAGCTGGTATGCTAATGGCCCTACATTCCTTTCCACCACACAGGGGCCAAGGTGACAATGTGACAGCTTTTACAATGGTCTTGTTGTCTTTGTATCAGTGCTGTCCAAATACACATGGTCTCCAGGCTTGTATGTAGGAGCTAGTGTGCACCATCAATCATAGTACCCATGCCATGTCATCCTTTGCCTTCACCAATGCTGCCTTTGCCTCCTCCTGTGCCTTCTTCATCCTGTTTGCAAATTTGTTCACTGAGTTGGTTTCTGAGGAATGTGCTTGAGGTTTAAATCCCATGTCAGAGTGTCTGCCAATGTCCAGGAAGAATGAAGTCATCTGAGTGGAAGAATGAACATGGTTGTTGTACTGGAACTTGGCATGTGGCAGAACTCCCCCCCCTCATCCTAGTCATCCTGCCATTCATTATAGAAGAGGCAAAGATACTGTTCCAGTTCCTGATTGACATGCTCTGTCTGTCCATCTTCTTGAAAATGATAAGCCATGGTTGTATGGAGCTTGATTCCAAACAGGTGATACAGTTCTCAAGTGAATTCTGCCACAAGTTGAGTGCCTCAGCTAGAGACATATCCATTGGACAGACCATGGAGCTTCCAGACATTCTTCTGGTACAGGCTAGCTGCTCCCAAAGCAGAGCAGGTGGTGTGAGTAGGAGTAGGCAGAAGTGGGCCTGCTCACCATAGAGGTCCACCACCATGAATGTCATCATACTCATGAGCATCTGCAAGCTCAAGAATGAAGTCTACTGATGCAACACTCCAGTGAGCAGCTGGGATAGGAAGGGGGTGGAGCTGACCCATGGATGACTGGCAGTGGGGTTTGGTGTGAAGGCAGAGGTCACAAGTGCTGGTGTAGGTGCCTACATACCAAGACATCTGAGGCCACTTGGCTACACCAATTACCTTAAATGGATCCATCTCACCCCTTCCATGCAGGATGATCAAACCCAGGTACTTGACCTTAATCTGCTCAAACTCACACCTCTCAGGCTCAAGGTAGAACTGGTGTTAGTGGAGACATTCCAAGACAATGCACATGATCCAACAGTGCTCCTCCAAGGTCTTAGTGTAGATAAGGATACTGTCATGGTGCACACAAACAACACCTTCTGCAATCAGATTGTAGAAGATGTCATTCATCATTGTCTAGAAGGTGGCTGGGCTGTTAGTGATATCACAGAACATCACCAGAGGCTCAAAGAGTCCATGATTGGTTCTGAATGCTGCCTTCCACTCATCTCCTTCTTTAATGCACACATTGTTGTAGCCCCAATGGATGTCCAACTTGGTGAAGTAGCATGCACCTCAAACATTGTTGACAAGTTCAGAAATGAGTGGCCAGGGATAGCACTTCTTTACTGTCATTGCATTCAAGACTCAATAGTCCTGAATCAGACAAAGAGACCCATCCTTCTTCTTAATGAAAAAGACTGGGGAGGCCATCGAGGACTTAGAGGGCCATATTCAACTAGAGCTCAGGTTCTCCTGCAGGAACACATCCAGCTTATCCTATTCATAGGGTGCAAGTGGATAGACTCTACAGCTGGAGGTTCTGCACCAGGTAATGGCTTGTTTGGTATAGCCTTATTGCTTGCATTCTGGGAGTGAAACAAATGATGCCTTGGAGAATACATCCTCAAAATCATGGAGGTGACAACAAGCTGTGCTACAAAAAGGCTTGGGCTGGGAATTTGCCACAAACAACTCAGCTAGTTGTTGAGAGGTTGCCTCAGACTTCCTTGTAGAGGGCCTCTCTATGAGAGAATGCCAGAGGGGGGATATCCAAGAGGTAAAGATCAGCATAAGGGAGATGCTCTGCATGACAGGTGTGCACAGCAGCATACTCACAGACCTTTGCTCTATGCTCACTGCAGGCTTCTTCTGCACAGGCTATGCAATTACAGGGACAGCAACTCATCTTCACCTCACCCTTAGTCCAGTCAATCTCAGAGGTATGTTCATGTAACCAGGTGAGCCCTAAGATTATATCTTGCTTCCCCAAATTAGTGACAGCCAAAGCAGCACACTCAGAGTGGTCCTGGTAACAAAGCACAAGATCCACCACAGAAGAAATAGAGCCAGCTTCATTGATTGTGCCATTAACATTGTATACAGGAATTGGATGAGAGAGGGGGTGGGTGTGAGGCAGTCATTGCACATAGTCAGTGTCAAGGAAGAGACCTTTTAATGCTTTGTGTCTGTTGAGTGTCTGTTGTCTCAATTCCTACTTGTAGTCTCAAGGAATTGCCAGAGGGACAGCATTCCTAAGCAGCAATCTGAGGGCATAGGCCAGGAGGTGTATTCCCAGCTGAGGCTTTAGCTGGGAAGGGGCTTTTCATGGCTGGAGAGGTGCTTATTGTTTCAGATGTAGTATCAAGTGCAACAACAAATATATTTGATTCTATAGACAGAGGAGCAAAAGGATTAGCACCAGGCAATGGGAGCATACAGGTAATCTATTGCTTTTTGAAAAATCCTCCTCCAAGTCAACAGGCACAACCCCCAACTCACTGACAGTCTTCATAGAAGAGGCAGCTGTGGGCACATCTGGAGAAGGGGCTCCTGTTGCATCCTGCATGGCAAGGAGTTAGACAAGAAGCTCCTCCTGTTCAGCTGCAGGGAGGAAGTGCACTTCTAACCCTTGAGGACAGTAACAAGCAATGTGGCCAGCCTTTCCACAGTGACAACATAATAGAGGGGGAGAGGATTGCTGCTGGGAGGCATCAACATCCATGGAAACTTCCTGGGGTGGAGGATGTGTGGAGGCAGCTAGAGGATCACAAAGGGGAACAACATGAGATGGAGCAGGAAGGATTGTACTTGCTCATGGAGCAGCAGGATGACAAGAAGGAACTAGAGGATGCTGTGTACATCACAGCTCACACTTCAGTTACATCAGCTGCTACTGCTTATATGCTGCCTTGTACCAGGTGTCAACATATTTGTCATTAGGGTGCTCCTCAGCCATACTATCAATACACAGGAGAGAGGGGTAGAGTCCATTGTGGAAGGTGATGCAGAGCTGCATACTGTCAGGATACCTGGCCTGCTCAACCAGCAAATGCAACAAGTCAATGTAATTGTCCAGGAACCACTTCCCTTGACCATATTGATTCTACTCTTCAAGGGAAAGGGCTGCAGTCTTATCAGAATTGAGGGGAAAAAACTCAGCTCAGAAATCCTCCTCAAACTCCATCCAATCTATGAAACTCTCTACTTTTTCTGGGCACCAAACAATGTGCAGTGCATAGATCAAAAAAATGGCCAGCTTTCATGCATGTAAGACAAGACCCAGGCAATCCTCAGGGCATTGGAGGCAAAGGATTCACTACTCAGCTTGATATAGGTGATACAGGATTGTAGGAAACATTTCCCAAACTTACAGTCTCTATCAAATACATCAGGGAGTGCTAGATGAGGAAGTTTGAACCAGGGAGCCAAGAAGCCCAGACTAGATGTCAAAGAAAACCTTTCTGCAGTGGCTAGGAGTGTATGGGAGGTAGTAGGAACAGGGGAAAGGCATTCCAGGAGGGTCTGAGGGAGAGGGACACAGCTTCAGTGATTTGCCATAGTCCAGCAAGTTCAGCAGTGTGAGAGGTAAGGAAAGCTTGGGTAAGTTGGACCTATGTCTCCAGAGACAACAAATAACTCCAGGCATCGTCCTGGGAGCTTGAGGCATTGGAGGGAAGTGCTGGAGGGGTTGGTTGAGTCATAGGGAAAGCACAGGGAGTAGCCAGACACCAGTGGGAGAGAAACCTTTCCTTTGCTTTGACTTTTTTTTTAAAAAAGGGTTCAGTTGTTTGACTTATCAAAGCAATTGAAAAAGGGGGCTCCCAGACCAAAACCAGAGACTTGTTCTGCTGTAAGGGTAGCCTCTAAGGGCTGTGGGTAAGTCACACAACTAGCAGAGGGAGATCCAAAGTCTATTCAGTACTGTACAGGGCCTACCAATGTAACTACTCACCTGGAAGAGGAGATCTGAAGAGGACAAGTCTAAGAAACTCCCTGGGCCAGGTGTGATGCTTCAGAGGCTTTGAAAGCATGGGAAATAACTGTACAGTACAGCAGAAAAAAATTCAACCCTAACCCCAAGGTAAAAACTCCGGAAATTGCCAGAGGTCCAGAGATTGAACCAAAAATGGAAGTTCATTGTAAAAAGCCTTAATCCCTGGACTCCCTGCATGTGATCAAAGGATAGCCCCTGTTCACAAGTACTTGTCACCAGAAGATGGGAGGGCAAAGATGAGAGACAGGCCTGGAATGAAGGAAACAATGAGCAGTCTTATATGAGCGATCCCCTGACAACATAGACAGGTTTCCTTGTTTATAGAGTTCATAGAACATCACCAGGTGGTCTGCACATACTCTGGGGTAGATTGCCATAGTTTCTTGAGGAGATCCTGGGTCCTTCAGGAGAACTCCACTCTGGAGTCAGAATTCTTATAGAATCATGTTATGCTGCCAAGAATAGTTTGCCATTTGCTCCTCTTGCCAGAGCAGGGGTCTCCTCCTATCAAAGATGCATTTTCAGGTCCTGTGGGTGTAGGGGAGTGAGGGCAGCCAAGGTTGCTATGGGCCCCCTTTGGGCCTTTGGAATGGAACATGGTGCATCCATGGAGACTGGAGGTGGGTGAACCTCAGTTCTTGTGGCATACTCTATTCCAGCAACAAACAGACCAGTTCTGGCAGGCACTGGAACATTCCACCCCACATTCAAAGTCCCTGGTGGGTCTGCTAGGTATGGCCCTGTGTATGGGATCTGTGCAGGAGGTGGCACCAGGGAGCACCAGTCAGGAGCTGGACCTTGGCTAACTGAAGGTCCAGGGCTATATCCAGGTGGCATTGTGAGCCAGTATTAGTCTGGCAGTTGGAGATGTGGAAGGTAGAGGTTTTGGGTATTAGGAGGTGTGGTCAGGGGCTGAACATAGAAGGCCAGTGCAATTGGATGACCTTGTTGGTCTGTAGCATAGGTCACAGTGGGCCAGTATTGAAGTGCAGCATAGTGTGCCATTGAGTATCCAATGAGCATGGGGAATCTTGATATTATGTCAGGTCTGAGAGCCTGGGGGCTCACCTCTGAGAGTGAGAACCTGCTAGTCCATTAGTTCAATTACAGAAACAGAATGTACAGTTGCTCCAGGACTGATCCAGAGGTTATGCAAGGTCCCAGAGTTGTTATGTCATAGGTGGAGGTTGATGAAGTCCATGAGAATGTTCTATGGACTGGGTGAACTATACTAGAGAAGAGAGAAACATAAATAGAATTGGGAAAGAGAAAGAAGCCAAGATAAGTAGAGAAAAGTAGAGAAAAGTTGACAATATCAAGACTAACTACTGACTATGGTGGGGTTGTGGCTATACTGGTTCTTGGAGAGGGCTGGCAGTGCAGGGGGTTTACAGGCAAGTGGTGTTGTTCCAGGGTCTGTCTGCCCATGCTGCTACAGTTGGGAGCAATCCTGGGGCAGGCTCTGGGGAGTCGAGATGGGGGCCAGATCTGGGGCAGGCCCCAGGTCTTGGGTGGGCTCTGGGTCCAGGGATCTTTGGAGCCAGTGATCCAGTGGTGTGTAGGTGCAGGGCAGGGTGCAAGGAGCAAGTAATGGGGCTGGTCCCAGGGCACAGAGAGCAGGCAGGCAGAGTGCTGGGCTGGGAAGGGCTGGTCCCAGGGTGGCAGGTAATGCCTATGGAGCAGAAGGAGCAAAATTGGCATAGTCCTGACAGTTGTCTTATTGGTTGTCCATGCACAACATATTCATACAACGCAGTTTTTATTGAAGAATGATTCCTCCAATTTAAACTTACGGAACACACTGATACAAGTACAGAGAGGAAATCATCCAAGGGATTGAATGTCCTGTTACATGAACTTAGTGACAACAAAAAAGAGGAAAATATGTGACAGACAGATAAGGATCCAGGCCTTGATCTTCTTGAGGATCCTAACTGACCCTGGGTGTGGTAGTTCAATGAGTACATCTACACAAAAGAAACAGTGCCTACAGGCTCGTCAGAAGTTGAATGGTGGAGGGTGAGTTTATATATTCTATATGTTGAGCATTCCATTTATTTATTTCTGCATCGTAGATCAACTCTTGTTGCTTTCATCTGGCTTGGGCCTCTCTGGCTTGCAACTATCTTGTAATGATGGCATCCTCTCTTTCCAGCAAGCATGCCTTTTCACAGGGTGATTTACCATTATGAAACACCAAAACTGACTGAAAGGCAACATTGTTGAGGCATTACAGTGCTTGAAATGTGCAATACAATATGACCTTCTTTTCAGGGAACCTGGGCCTACATCACTTGACAAGGCAGTGCTAGAGAGGCTTGGGAACAATAAGGACAACAATGGATCTGGGAAAGGGTTTGAGAATGATGAGTGTTGGGATGAGCTGCGTGTGGATAACAATGATGATTTTAATGTA
This sequence comes from Termitomyces sp. DKA64, assembly GCA_017657295.1. Lineage (NCBI taxonomy): Eukaryota > Fungi > Basidiomycota > Agaricomycetes > Agaricales > Lyophyllaceae > Termitomyces > Termitomyces sp. DKA64. The sequence goes on along the minus strand of JAGGAV010007858.1, from coordinate 28,418 downwards.
CACATTAATGTTGTCTCTGACTAGCAAAAAGTATGTTTTGCATTCAGTAAAAAAAATACATCTTGACTGTGAAAAGGCGTGGCCTGAGCCAAGCCAAGTCAGGCCCCGGTTGGGGGCTTGGACTTGCCCTGGTGTTTCACTAGGCCAAGGCCCCCTAAAGCCAGGCCAGGAACATTACTAATGGCGTGGTCGCTCTCTCGTATGCCCCGGTATATATCATGCATTACAGACGGATAGCTAACTCTACAGCGGCACGTAGAATTTTTATCTCATTATTAACACAGGATTTACCTTCCTCCATTCAATCAGAGTATCCGAGCACGTTATGCTGCAAGAATAAGTTGCCAAAATTTTAGCTAAACGAAGGTGGAAGAATTAGAGATACTCTTACCTCCGGACTTGCAACGAAGAGTTGATCATAGATGCACCTGAGCGCAAAGCCACCTTCACAATACGCAAAGTAATCTACACGCACACATAAGAAACAACAGGAAGGAAGCATCAACAGCCCGTAGAGATGTACAGGATGAATAAGACACTACATACATGTCCATTTACGGCGGAAGATTTCAACACTTTCTTCGGTAATACACGGATCATGCTTTTGGAGTGCGGGCTTGATATGTGTGTCGAAATTGCGAGCAAATCGGTAGCCCCACTCACGAGCAGTGCGAGTGTAGTCTACAGTGATTATTCAAAAGTCAGTACTTTACCTTATGGAGTGAATCGGAACCAAATATTGGGAGGCATAGGTCGAACGAAGATAGATGAAGCGCTCACGAGGACTAAGATCATCGATGGACACAACATTGAGGCCTGCGTCTGTGATCGCACTGACGAGTGTCTTCGGAGAACTCAATTCCGCTCCACTGTCATGCTGGATCAAGGAACATTTGCGCGAAAAGTAAGGCGCACGTACGGATAGATGTATTTCCGGAAGAAATCAACTTCGCTACGGTTGAGTTATTGACCTCACAGTTCCTCAGTCTGGACCTGTTCCTTACCCCTTGAATTGCTTCCAGCGCGTATCTGGTACGGTAGACATTGTAAAAACCTTGAAGGAATTCTGTGGTTTCATCGCCCATGCAATTTTCTTGAACCAGAGGTTGAGAAACTTAAAGCCGACTAAGAGATCGTCAAAGCCATTTCCATATAACATTCGCAAAGACGTACTGTGCTCTGTTACCCCAATGGATATGACAGCGTCGAAAGCATGCTCAAAATGAGGTGGCATATCACGATAATCCATAAGATGCACTGTTATCTGTTCAGAGAGTCCCTGAGCAGCTATTAGCAGGTCCGCTGCCACTTTCTGAGATTCTGAAATGGTGAGGGTATCCACTATTGCACCGTAATCTTTTGCGGCCTATCCGCTGTCTTCAGCGAGCTCGTTGGCCTAACATCGACCAAAAGCTCACCAGGATGGCGAAGCTTCCCCACCCTCCGCTAGAAGAGAAAAACGTTGAGTTTGAACAAGGCTATGGTCGAAGCTCGTACCCAATGTCAAGGACACGCGATCCCTTACGTATCCTCGCTTTCTTTGCGATCAGATGTAGCTTTGCCATCTGACCACGTTCCAAATCATCAGGGGGCATACTCCTAAAGCCTGGATCCGCTATATTCCTGGGTGGTGCGATGGGCCTGTCTTCCTTCAAATCTCCGATATGACCACCCGCTTCTCTATCAAAGATCGCGCAACTGTACCTGGAGATTTGATAAGGTGAGGTGGTGAGGGAAAAACATGGTAAAAAAGAGTGAAAATCAAAATATCGCGTCCACGGGAGGTCATCTACATACGTGAGATCCCACGAAAGAAAGCCCGTGAACAGTTCGTCCGGAAGATCATAATGCACCCTGTATAAGACTTCATCAGAAACACGTAGTATGACATGGCATATACTTACGAGATGTTGCTTTTAGAACCGAGAAGCGTATTTGCGAATCTCAAGTTGGAACTACACCCACGAGAGGAGGGAGTCAAGGTCAGAAGTTAGAACCACCGGGATCAAAGACAGGGAAGTGGTTCTCACATATAACTAATTTTGTGCAGTAGCAGTGTCAGGTAAGACTTCATTTCTCCAAGATACTTCCTGTTAAGGATGAACATCTGTATGAATTGTCAGTTATATGAATAGGTTTCAAACTTTGCGAGAGTCGAACTTTGAAGATGCTACTCAAGCTGTCCACGTCTATGAGCTTGAGCATGTACGCGTCTAGACGTATCTTGTTGAACACATAGCAAACGGAGCACGTCAAAGGCCTTTAACTTACCAGCAAATCCAAAATCTGGGTGCATGAAGAGGCGTATCCAAAAGCTTTCGTCCAATACCTTGATGGACGCCTTGAGATCCCGAGAGAACCCATCTGATTGAAGCATATAATATTGTCCGAACTCAAGTAGGGACCCATCTGACTCCACTGTCAGCACGCCGTACTTGATAAGTTTGAAGTAAGAGAGAATTGTTGACTTGGCTAACGAAGGAGCGATATGTATGAACGAATGACAATGACAGAGCTTTCGATTACCAAAATTTGTGACAGATCCTAGTTTGGTTTGGGCCACGATGTCGAGAAAGCTGTTAATGAGGGACTCAATCGCAGTGAGGAACATTCCATGTTCAGCAATGGAGGAATGAACTGTCTTGATGTATGAGCTGGTAACACGTGACATTGAGGACGAGGGTATGGTTACATTACCATCCAAACACCTTTATATATAGTCCACTTCACCCATGTGGAATAAGTGAACATTGACGTCCCAAACCAGAATTGAGGAGATCGGACATTCGAACTCTACCTGCTACTTCAGGTATAGTCAAATCAGAGTAGGGAAGGAGCAAGAGAGGTGAATGTTTATCCCGAAAGACATAAGTATGGAACGACAATCAACACAAATTAATAGCGCCCGGATCTCAGATCACCGTTAAACTCCGTGATCAAAGATACGCTCAGTACTTTCATACACTCAAAAAGCATTGACAGGAAACCTTGTTATAATACAGCAAGCAATCTATCAGAGGCGTACTTCAAGTTTCCATATCCCTAACAGTGCCTTTCGAAGATATGTCGCAGTGAGCGTTGGTTCGACCTGTGGGAACTGATGCCGATAGGGGACAGGTTTCGTTGATTGAGAAGCAGACTCACCATGTGTCCACCTTTTTCAATGATTTGTACGCTTCCACAACTCATCTTCCCCACTGTTTCTACCTGGAAGGTCTTCATTTCCTCTGACATGCCCCTAAATGAAAGAGTGATTGTTAGTCGACATGCGCTGATCAGATGATTTTACCTGTATTCATCTTTCAAGCAAACTATTAAATGAATTGGAAGGCGGTCTTCCTTGCTCAGCTTGATAAAGGTTTCCGCAGGTGGCAGTATCATGTCATCTGCAACATAATACGCCTGTCAAATGAGTTTTTATTAGAAAGATTTGCTATCAAATATGCATAGTTCATCGTTTACCCCTTCTTGTACTTTAGAGCATGTCAAAGTGACAGCACTGGAATCATCAACAGAGCGCAGTCCGCATTCCTGAGGCCCAGCAGATTCTGAGAATATAGATATGAGAATAAATATGGCAACACCGTACAAGGAATGATTCAAGAGCCGCAGGAGCAAACCCACGATAAGCTCCTCCTTTACGTGAAAGATCCTGACGAGCTTCCTCAACACTTGCCCATGTATCGCGCTTCGACAATGCCATTTTGTTGAAGAGTCTAGAGAGTGTGATACTAGAGGGTCGTCCAGGAGGTAAGATGCCAGGGTCCATTAGAACGAGGCCTTGAAATACGATTTCTGGGTGTGTCTTTTGCAATATCATCCTTGTGGTAGATCATTAGGATCATGTTTGAGGTCGAGTCGGAGCTTACAGTCCGGTTGAACCTCCAGAGTGTGCCACCCCGACGAGCTTTCGCTGGTTAAAATCTGTTCCATGAGAAGTTGCTGACAAAAGCGCATACGTTGCTCTTGCGTATTCTGTGGCGGACCCTGTGGAGGATTTCAGACCAAACTATATGATCATGCTTTATTATCCAAACATTTCTCGCGATACTCCTCGGACTCAAGCAGGGGGCGGTTCAGGCTGGCGCTACGACCTTGATTGGGATTATCTAGGGGGCCGTTAGTGCATGATCAAGGAGGTCAGATAGGTACTCACCAATGGTCCATATATCGCATCTTTTTACTGGAGAGATAATTTTCATGAGCTCCGTTATAAGGACTGTAAAGGTTTCCTTGTGTAAGTTGACTGCGTGGAGAAACAGTAATGTGAGGCCATCGTCGAAGGACTGATGTGGCACAAAACGTATCGCCTCAGTACGAAATGGGCAGTCGAAACCTGGTTCAATAGTGATATACTGCGACCGCATTTGTTATGGCTGATTGGTGCCAGAATTGGTTTGAACTCTTTTCATTGCTTTTTATCTGCAAATATAGCCTGGACGGACCGGCAATCCCGATCTGTCGGCCCTAGACTCAATATCCCCATGGACCATTTAAATTACTTGTACAATAAGTACTTAATATGTGCTTGGCGGAGAAGACCCCTACTTGTTTCACCCACAAGCGAGCTTGATAAGTTGGCCGTTAATGTCAATCACTAGCTGGTGGTGGCCCTACCTCTTACTCTTCCCCTGTGCAGCAGCTTATTATTGGTATATCTTGTCGAAACACACGCTTCCTTTGCCGCCCGGGCCTCGTATCGGATGGTTCAGCACTGGAAAGCCGGAAAGTCTGCCGAATACGTATCCTTGGCTGACCTATCACAAATGGCGCAAGAAATACGGTGAAAGCCTCTATAATTGTCTTTCTTGTTTTGTTTGCGCATTCTACTGAAATGTGACAATTAAGGGGATTTGATATATCTCGATGTCTTTCGAAATCCTATGCTTGTTCTCAACTCTATTGAATCTGCTCAAGAGCTTCTTGAGAAGAGGGGTGCCATCTACTCATCAAGACCAGTGAGAACTATGCAAGATGAACTGTAAGCCATCTCTTTTTTGCCGCTTCTTTTCTTGTCAGCTGTAAACTTCCTTTAGCATGGGATTCGGTTTCTTGTTTTCTGGCTTACCTTACGATAATTGGTACAAGCAACACCGCAACATGTTTCACAGCTATTTCCAGCCCAAGAGCATTTCAAATTATCGTGCCCTACAGCTCAAGCATGCGTACATTCTCCTTCGCAATATGATGAGTCTAGATCCTGAGAATCCCGCCTTGCTCGATCGCTACCTCCGTAGGTGAGAACAATATCATAAGAGAGACAATCGGATTACTCAATAAACTCCAGGACGACAGCAGCCATCGTTCTGGAAATCTGTTATGGCCATCACGTAGCAGAAAAAGGGGACGAGTATGTTACACTTGCTGACTCGGCCCTCGCCGGGGTCACGACTAGTGCTGTTTTTGGTAGTTACATGGTTGACTATGTTCCTCTTCGTAAGCTTTACCTGATTTCAGCATCCGTGATGATCAGAACCAACCTAATAATGGATTCCAGTGAAGCATGTGCCTACCTGGATACCAGGAGCAAATTTCAAACGCCAGGCATTGAGGTGGAGGAAGCTTGCGATGGAGATGCTTAATCAACCTTTCCAAATGGTCAAAGAACGAATGGTAAGTTTCGGGCTGAGTACAAGGATCATGTTAACGTGACGTAGAAGAGAGGCTCTGCAGAACATTGCTTGACGAGTGCGGAGCTCGAGGCGTGCTTCCAAGAAGGAGGTGATGAGGACAAAGAGACAATAATCAAGGATGTTGCTGCGACAGCCTATGCTGCGGGTTCTGACACGGTGACATATTCCTTTGTCTATTGCTGTCCTACGACCACTCACTCCTTCCAGACGCTCTCAACTCTGGCTACATTCTTCCTGGCAATGGTCCTGCATCCAGAAGCTCAGAAGAAAGCTCAAGCCGAGTTAGACCGTTTTGTCCCTCGTGATAGGTTACCCAATTTTTCTGATCGAGATAAGCTGCCGTACTTGGACTGTTTAGTGTGGGAATGTCTTCGATGGAACCCAGCTGTAAATATAGCATTGGCGCATCTTCTGACAGAGAACGATGATTACAAGGGTTATAGAATCCCTAAGGGGACAACAGTTCTTGGAAACATTTGGTAAGTGAGCTTCAGTAGCTGATGCTGATTGAATACCCGTGATTCCCCAGGTCGATACTTCACGATGAGGAGGTATGTATCATTGATGTCTAAGCTTTCATGTGTGAACCTACTAAAAAAAATAACCACTCGTTATGTTCAAGCATTATCCGAACCCCATGGAGTTTCAACCAGAGCGCTTTTTGGATAGTGATGACAATCTTCGTCGTGGAATCAATCCTACTCCGACGGCTGTCTTTGGATTTGGGAGGAGGATTTGTCCTGGCAGGTGGCTGGCATTGGATACCATATGGATCGTTGGTGCTTCCGTGCTCTCTGTCTATATGATCATGAAACCTGTCAATTCCGCCGGTCAAGAAGTCGAACCACACGTTGAGTATACTTCGGGCTTGTTCAGGTGAGTCTTCCCTGGCCTTCGACAGAGATTCTTAATGATGTTGTTTTAGTCGACCTAAGCCCTTCGGTTTCAGGATCGTACCGCGAAGCGCAGACGCTGTCACAAAAGTAGAGCAGACATCGACAACCCACGAGGTTTAGCATGGGTGGTTCGGCCTTGTTGTGACGTTCCGGTAAACATGGTTGTGCATGAAATTGTCATAATACCAGATAGCTTGTTTGTACCCTTCGAATGTGTATACATTACTTTGGCTATAAAGCTCGATAAGAACCCGCTATGTGCTCAGAATCTTTGTACTGTATGTCTTGAAGGCTTAACAAGCCAGCTGAAAAATTTTCCAATTTCAGGTGACAGCTGGAACAATCCGCTATTCGGATTTCTATCTGACGTCTTTCGCCTGTTTCTCTCTCGGGAGGATCCTGGCCAAAAACACGCATTCATAGTCGTTCTGACAACCACTACACTTATTTTGATTTCATACAAAAAGGCGATCTTGTATCCTACCGGGGCCGGTTTATGAGAAGCAGGCAAGCCTTTTTCTTGATAGCCTCCGTTTCATGAATTCGAGAATCAGCCTCAATTGGACGGCCGAATTCCATGACGGATGTCAAAAGCTCGATCCGCTAAATTTTTATCCAGCTCGATAATAAAATTCTTGCTTCCTACTATCAACACCCTAGTTCTTTCGTTTGTCTCTGAATCGCTCATTTCGATCGCTCAATTTTATTACTTTCGGGCTCGCCTGCTTTACACCGTATGTCAGACGCCGAGGCCGAGCTCGTAGTTTTCGGAGATGTCTACGCCCCCTTCATCATAGGTGAGGACCACTCCTACCCCTGGGCTACCTATTGTATTCACCCGATGAGAAAGGTATGATGATTGGCTGCTTGTACGACGTTCGCACTGTATGAGTCTTCCTTGACTGAGGTTATAAAAGCTTGTTCGGAATTACCATATCCCAAGCTATCATATACCTTCGCAGATACCGTCAAGACAAGCCTTTTGTGCGGATGGTGGTGAGAATGAAAATTTTCCCAGTATATTTGGTTGTTCAGCTCGAACTACGGTGCAGGTCTGGGGGTCATTGTGAAGAGTCCTTCGTTTTTTTATTCATATGGAGATTGACTGTCCGTAGTATCCTGGATACATTTCACTTTGCGATGGTAGCGGAAGTGGTACACTTCTGGTACATCCTTTGTCGGCGTCCTGAAAAATATCTTGGCCTCCTTGACTTTCACTGGTGCGTTATTGTTTGGGTTTCTGGGATCGTAATCAATGTGTGATTAGGTCGCTCGGGGTGAGACATCTTGACACTAGGCTCCTATTTATTGACCCTTACTCCCCACAGGCATCCATCATCGCTACTGTGAGTGACATGTACACTCTATGGATGTGCTATATGAAGCTCGCTGCCAGTATTTTATTACGAGCTGTGTCCAAGGGTGAGGCCTCCATTGATGAAAATTTACATGTGGCACAACTAATTATGATGCACCCATAGACTATATATCATGAGAGTGTATATGTGTATGTCCTACTTCTGTCTTGTCGAAATGGCTTCTGACCCTCAATATAGTGAGTGGAAACATGAAACTTGTCTACTTCCTAGTACGCTTCTTTTCTCTAATCGGTTCCAATCCGCTCTGTCTCATGCTATTCAGTCTAGCCTGTCTTTATTGCAATTGGGTCAGTTATTTTAATTATACGTCGCCGATGTTGTGTCATTGAATGATTCTTCGTTCAGTTTTCGGCTTTGGCATGTACAATTTATCTCAAGGTCTATAAATAACCCAAGTAACCTTCTTGCTCAAGTTCTGTGGGGAGACTTGTGAGTACCTTGGACCTTCAATCCCAGCTTTGATGATGCTTACATGCATTACTGCCATAAGAACAGTACAGCATCTGTTGTCCGCTGTACATGAGCAGATGGGCCAGGTAGATTCCCTCTAAATATGCAAAGTTTTGGTGATTATGGCAACATTACTAGGTTGGTGGGAGCATTGAACTAGCCGCTACTTCAGTCTGCGATATTGCTATCTCCATATCTCTATGGTTCTATCTACACCGTAATCGGTTAGTCCCACATTTTGGCTACAAATACTTCTCTGATGAGGTAGAAATCAGGTCAGGTTTTGCAAGGTTTTTACGCCATTCCGGTCCTCAGAATCATAAAATCAAACCTATATTCCTTTTTAGGACGGAAACTGTGGTGAAAAAGCTGATCTTGTATACTGTCAATATTGGTGAGTTTATATATCCCTTCTTTGGGCATGCTTGTCTCATAACCTCACACAATCAGGGTTACTTACGAGGTAAACCTTTATTGATGAGACTCAAGATTGACTATTCAACAGCACTTAGTGGTGCATCTTCACTCACGCTCATTCTTGTATGTATCTTAACCGTACCATCGTCGGATTGTCTGATCACCGGTATCCTATTTCAGTGGCTCGCCCTGCCTCAGAACTTCGGTTTCATCTCCTTAACGCTAATCCGAAGCAAATGCAAGTATCATTTCACTACCTCTAGACGCACGGTCCTTACGCCTTATAAACCAGTATATGTCAACAGTCTACTAGTAACATTGAACTATAGGAAGACAGCGCAAGCAATCCTCAACCAAAGCGGACAAACTCAAGGCACTACTTCTCGGTTTTTCCAAGGTGCATCCACACAGTCAGTCTTGTTGGAGCACTTACTGACTTGCTCTGAATTCTAGATTTGGATAACAACATACAGCTACATCAGTTTAGCAGAGGAATCCATGACTGTGCAGAGTACATAGTTGAACCATAATTGAAAGGATTGATTCTGAAGGGACAGACTATAATATGATTAGTCTAGTCTGTCACAAGTATGAGATCACACTTTGATGTATAAATGCTGTGATCTGAGATTTTACCAGCAATCACTTAGATCAGAATTCATTATGAAAAGAACTGTAGTATGTCCTGCCTAGTTACATGATGAGGAAAATAAAGAAGCATTTCAAGACACAGATGCATTCAATCATTGCTGTGTTTATTTGTTGCTATTTCCAGAGCAAATATCATTTGCCACCAGTGTGGGTTCATTAAGGTGCAATAATGATTATGCAGATTCCACTGATCCTCCATGTCAGAATTACAAATAGTCCTTGTAGACTCATTCATAAGTACTTATTCCACTTCCACTTTATCCTCACTGTAGACCTACAACACACTCTGCAGTAGGCACACTACACTACAGTATTGCTACTATATATGCATAAATGGCAATGTTCACACATTCAGAGCAAGCAAGTCACTGGAAAGTGGCAGTGTTGTCTGTCTCATGTCCTTGTCCCATCTAACCCCTCTGATAAGAGGAGGAAGGGGGTCACCTACATGTCTAATTAGAGCAGACATCTCTAGTGTAAGGGCAACTTTTGGAGACTGGCTCAGTCACACACCTGGCAGAGGGAGATCCAAAGAGAATAAGTTTAAGGATTCCCAATGCCAGTGTTCAGAAAATCTACTGTAGAACTTCTACGAAAAACACTCAACAACAACAAAGTGCAGAGTTCTACTCAAAAATAGGATTTTGTTGTAATTGGCCATGTGAAGTGTAATCATTCCAAAATAGCACTGTTGGATAGCCCTAGGTTGAAGATACTTGGCACTAAAAGATGGGAGGATGAAGATATGAAAGAAGCTTGAAATAAGAGAAATGCAAATGGGGTCTAGGCTGGACAGTCCCTTAACATCACCACCCCTGAGCTTCCATACATTCTTTCAGTACAGACCAACTGCTCCCAGGGCAGAGCAGGTTGTGTGAGTAAGAACAAAGTGGGTTCATTTCCCATAAAAATTAACCACCACCATAACTGCATCATGCCAATGAGCATCTGGAAGTTTAACAATGAAATCCACTAAAGGAACACTCCAGCAAGCAGCAGGGATAGGGAGAGGGTGGAGTTGGCCCATGGGTGACTCATGATGAGGCTTGGTACAAAGGCAGAGGTCACAGGTGCTTGCCAATGTACCAGGACATCTGAGGCTACTAATAGTTCTGGAATGTCAGGTTCCACTGACCATGGGGGCTCAGATCTGCTGGGCAAGCCCTTACTATGCAGATGTGATGTCTTACACATATAATCTGTGCTCTGGTGGGCTCTGGATAAGGGGAACTGATGATACAAGGTCTAGAAAGTGGTGTAAGTAAGTCTAGGGAACTCTGGTGAAATGTACAAGAGGGCATGAGCAAAGGGCAAGAACCTGGAAGCAAGGTACAGCTATCAAGAAGGCAGGGGTGTCTGGGTCACACAAGTGGAGGGAGTGGGACCAGGGGTTGAGGGGAAGTCAGGTAAAGAGTGATTGGGCCTTATGAATAACTTGGAATGGGGTCCAAGTAAGTATGTGCATTTGTGGGGAAAGGTACTGGAATATGGAGGATGGAATGGAGGCCAGAGATGAAAGGAATAGAGTTGGAATGAGACAGGCACACAAGACTAAAAAGGAAAGAGACAAGACAAGACAAGATGTGTGTGTGTGTGAGAGAGAGAGATAACAAGACAAGACAAGACAAGACAAGATGAGAACAGAAACAAGGTAAGATTGAGAGATAGGAAATACAGGACTGGAACAACAAGACAAGACAGGGCACAAACACAAGCAATACCAAGACTACTGTAACTGATATTAATCTACAACTTAAATACTGGTGAGGGACCTCCTCTGGGACTGTGGTTAAGGTTGGGACTTGTCAGGGCTGTGTGAGTCCCATGGGTGTAACTTTGATAAAAGTGTATTAGTTAGGAGAGGCTGGCAGCATTGGCATGGATCTTGGTAGGCCATCCATCAACATTGTTTGGTGCTGTCTGTAGTGTCATCAGCAGTGTCCCCAATGCCAAGTACATTTTGATTGCCATTGCTGCTGCAAGCACAAATTAGTGGGAAAACATGAAAAATACCAGAAAATATGATAGATCAGATTGCTGATGCCAGAAACTCAAATGTTTGTTATTTCTTACAATGAGCACAACCTCATCAAAATCCTTCAAGAGAAAAAATTGGTGTAAGCCAACCTCTAGAAGGTATGACTCATGTCATAAATGGCAGAAGGAGATCCAAAGGCTATTCAGTATTGTACATTTTATATAAGCATAATTACACACCTGGCAGAGTAAAATCCAAAGAGAGGGGAGTCTAATGATCCTGCCAGTGAGTAATGCTACAGAAGGCCCAGAAGCATTGAATTTGGCAACAGAATGTCAAATGCTCAAAGTATACACATAACATCCAGAAATAACAAGAGAAAACATATAAGTTTACAGTTCAACTAGAAATGGAAGGGTGATTGTAATTGGCCCCAATATTGGGACTCAAGGCATGTGACCAGTCACCAAAGGTACCAATGGATAGCCCTTCTTCAGTGGCAGTTATGGTAAGGAGGAAGGACAGACTGAAGATGGGAACTAGAAATAAGGAAACAAAAGATAGTCTGATCACCACTCCTCTAGCATGCAGCACCTCACTATATTGGAAAGAAGGTTTCATGGGCACCCCAGTCTATTGGCAACAGCTAATAGACACCTCTAATGACCTGGAGTGCATTGAAGTGTTCTCAGTAAAACTCATGAAACAGGGCTAGTTGTTATAACCTACCCCCAGACTCCTGGGCCTCACTCCAACCCCCCAGATCACACTCCACTTAAGCTTAACAGCCCCAGCACACATCCCAACCTCCTACCAACCCCCATGACCAACCCTCACCCCTAGCGCCTGCCACAGAAGAACCCAACTTTCTGTGGCAGACACTGACACTCCCCTGGTGAGCCTCAGTGCTTCTCCTGATCACTCTGCCATCCTCCTCAAAAACCTGAGTAACTCTGATACTCTTCCTGGCATCCCAGCATGCATCACACATCACAGATCCACATCAAGATATTACCACAACCTGCCTGCCAGATCCAAGTGGCCTGATGAGCTTCAACCTTAGACTTATGGTCCTAGAGGAGGCCTCCCCAACAGTATTTAGGTCATAGAGTAATATTAGTTACAGTACTCTTGATATTACTTACATTTGTGCCTGTTTGTCTTGTTGTTCCAGTTTCTTTATTGTCTCAATCTCATTTTGTTTTCATTCTCATCTTGTGCAAATATTGCTTTGTCTTGGTCTCATTATCTTTCTCATCTTGTCTCTTTTCCTTTTTTTCTTTTCCTCAGACTTACTCAGTTCATTCCTCAGACCCTGTCTCCTTGATTCCTTGTGTCCAGAGCTCACCATAGTGCAGATTATATGTTTAAACATTGCATCCACCTAGTAAGGACTTGTGCAGTGGATCTGAGCCCCATGGTCAGTAGAACCTGACATAATATCAAGATACTCCCTTATCTCACTATCAATGTCTTCACATAACCCTGCATACCCACCCACCAGCTACCTAATCAACATTTATGAAACTCAAAACTTATTATGCCCCATTCTATCTGACAATGCCTGCTGATCACTATGCCACATTGGCTCCCCAATACTGGCTTCTAGATCAGAACCAGGTATCTTATGGGCCATCCATCAGCCAGGAACCTCCACTGGACTGGCAATGCCCCTTGTTGTACCTCATTGAAGGGACCTACCCCTGCATGCTGCCAGGAGGACTGCCTGAGACCCCTATGGCCATGTAGGCGCCTACTGCTCCAGTCAACTCAGCCTTCCTCACCACAGGACCCTTCTATACTTACCCAGTCCCCACTGCAGCCCTGGTCTCACCAGAACAATCTGAGGGTTACTTTCCCTCTTGACCCTGACCCCCCACTGTATCCTGAGTACAAATCCCACCATCCCCTAGACAGCAATGGGTTGAAGCCTATGTCTAACAGCATGATGAAATCCTCTGCTCTCTCTGCATCTCCTCAGTGGAGTCCATTAAATGCACTCAAGCTCTTTTTGTCAGCCTAGGATATCATGATATCTCTGGGACTCCAAAGATGTGGGCAGATTGCCTCCTTGATTTCTATGAGTGTTACCAGTGGGGCACCCTTCCCAAGAACATCAAAGGCACTCTCAGGGTAGATACCAACCTCATGGATGAGCTATGCACTCTCAACAAAGAGATTCATACCAGTCCAAACCTGCACTGATTTGAGGCCCCATTGGACCCTGCCCACTCCTTCCATGTACAGCAATAAGAAATGACTGGAGCATGTTTAAAAGCCCTGGCTGCTATTCTCACTAGCAGGAAGAGCTTAATGCTGCCTCCAACATCCTGACATTCTTCAACCCCATGAAAGGACTCTCTGACCAGCCTGCCACTCATACTACTGGCCTTATGGCATGCCACTGATGGCATGCCCCTGGTCATACTCTGTCTCCAGTGTTTTCTGCATCTGGAATCAACCCACTGAACATGAGCAATGCACCCAGGAACCCTTCCAACCCCTTCTCACCAATAATGACTACTCATACCCTCTCCTAAATCAACAAGCTGGAGACCCCTGGTGGGGAACCCACCTTTCAGGACAGAGCCCTAGGACTCTCCTGGGATTGACCTCCTCATGTTGACCTGCACCCCTCCTGCAGGAATGCACTGCCACCCTGCACCAATGCCCTGGCTCCCTTATGTTAACCCATGGGCCCTGCAGCATCCAGGCCTATTTTTCCCCTTGGGCCATCCTGACCCCCCATTTTCCTGATTCCTCTGCCAAGCTGACCCCTTGACACTAACAGCACCTTTGGACTGATGACCCCCAGAGGACCACCTCTTCTCCATTGGGCTCTGAGACCACCCCCAGGCAACACTGACCCACCCCCAGGTGGCAGGCCTCCTAATGGCAGACCTTCAGATGTATGAGGCCCAGCCATGGACACTTTCCCTCCTCAATGCAGAGGCAGGAAAAACTACTATTACTATTATAATGCTGGACCAAATCTCAAAACCAGACTTCCCAAGGCAATACTCATGATGCCTTAGCCTAGGAAGGAAAGCTCAACATTTGGAAACTGGAATGATTCAATGGCTGAGACACCTGCAGGTGAAGGACCTTCCTGACACAATGTCTCACAATGTCTCAGGCTAAAGCCTATAAGCTTCCAGCTTGAGAGCTTATGAGTGGCCTTTGCCATCTCATGCTTATGGAGCATTGCTTTTAACCACTACACAGTGCTGCTCTAGTTTGACCTCAGCAATTTGGTACTCTCAAGCTGGCCTGCCTTCATCCAGGAATTCTCTAGTAAGTTTGGAGTATTTGACACAATAGCAGAGGAGGAAGAAAGTCTCTACAACCTCTGGATGTGCAACAACAAACAATTCACAACCTTCATTGTCCAGTGTAAGCAGGAGGCCTACAAGATGGGCTGAAATTACAATGCCCTCTGGTTCACCCTCTGCTGTGCCCTACCACAATGGTTCAAGAACATACTCTGCCTTACCCCCAAACAGCCAGTGTATGACAGTTACAAGGCACTCATCACCCAGATCTACCAATGTTACTAAGAAGATTGGAGTGAGAATACAGCTTTTCAGACCACATAGAACCCCTTGGCAATCCAAACTGGCAGTAAGGAGCAACCAACAGCAACCAGACATCTGCCCCTACAGCACCCACTAATCCTGCACCCCACTTTTCTCTAGTACAAGGCCTGGCTAGCACTAATTGGCCACAGGGCCCCACCCCCTTGCCCAGCTCAATGCCACTGACCTTTGCAAAGCCCCAGAGCCCTCAGATCTCAATCTTGATGATTCCCTGGACTTGGATGACATCCTGGACCCCACAGATGATCAAGAAGCCCTGTGCACCAATTGGGTTAGAAACAGGCCTTGGATCAATGTACCAATGGAGATGCAGGAGCAACAATGGAAAGAAGGTGTGTGCACTTATTTGGTGAGTAGGGACATTTCATCAATAGTTGCCCTAAACACCAGGTTATAGGGCATGCTGTATGGACCATCAACAGGGCAAACTGCAACTTCTGGTTTACACAAAATGACCCAGTGGTTTAGATCTTAAAGACACACTGAATTGCAAATTAGATGTCAATGTATTCTTTACCCTGGTTACATTCCTCCATACAATGATACTCTCCCTGGATATCTTTTCAGCACATCTCCCCTCCCAATGATCCCACACCCTTCTCCCCTGCACTACCCTCCCCTTTGCCACCAACTCCATCCACAGCCTGGTCAACAGTGGCACAACTGACAACTTCATCAATGAGTCCTTGGCAGCACTTGATCTGCACCCCCTGCAGCAACTCCCCATCCCCATCCTCCTGAAACTCTTTGACAGTGGCCCTAGGTCGACTGCCAACATCACCCACTACATGGAGAGGACAATCACTTTTGCCAATGGACAGCAGCAAGAGCTCTGGTTATTGGTCACAAAGCCATATGCCTCCACATCCCTCATCCTTGGGTTTCCCTGGCTCTGCATGACTAACCCACACATTGATTGGCCTGGTCACAGACCCATCCCTTCAATGTTTCACCCCACCCTGACATCCTGGAAGACACTGCCAATGTTCCCCAAACTTCCCCACAGCTCTGCTCAAAATCTTTGTGGTTGTTCATCATCAATACTTAGCTCATCAACTCCCTCACTGTCCTCCCCTCCCTTGTCAAATAGCAGGACCTCCAGAATATCTGTCAGTAACCAGCTCAACCTCTCCCATGAGAATCTTGATACACCACTAGAATTATTGCTATTTGACAGGAGCCCAGCCTTCACCAGGATCACCAAATTCCACCCTGGCTCCCTCACCCTTGACAATGGCCTGCAGTTTCTGATTGTGCCCCCTTGTTACTCAACTTTTGGAGACAACCCTAATTGTGCTCAGGTTCCCCTGGTTATGGGATGTCAACTCTGACATCAACTGGAAGGACTTCACCATGCAGTTTCTTGGCCCCAAAGCATGCTGGGCAGCCACCATCTCCCTCTGCCCCTACTCCCCATGATCCCAGCAACTCCAACCCTAATCTCAGGAATGCCAGAGCTACTGGCACTCCCACCATGCCTAAGGACAACCAAGAAGAGGAGGAAGAAACAAGTCTGCCCTCATCCCTCTTAAGCACACCCCAAAGGCTTCCCCCCAACATTTCCCAAAACCAGTACAACTGGTGTTCAATATTGATGGAATGCCCAACAAAGCAGGTGCCATCAGCTCCATGTTAGATCTTGTCCTCTGCTACCAGGATCACGCTGAGCACACAGTCTTTGCCATTACTAGCCTAGGCAAGCAGGGCATAATCCTTGGCTTCATCTGGCTCCAGGAGTACAACCACAAAGTAGACTGGGCCCAGGGTGAGGTAACCATGAACTGGTGTGCCCAGAGCTGTTCCACCTGCTCCACTGAAGTCAGGGAAGAGCACTGGGCTGAGGTTTGAGAATGTGCAGCCATTCAGGCTTGCCATGCCAGCTATCTCCCCTTTGCAGATTCAGACCTTCTAGACCCTCCACCCCTGGCATTGCCCCATAGAGAGGCCCTCTATGAGGATTATCAGAGCAGTGGGGAGGCCTCAGAGGGGGAACTAGGAGGGGAGTTCTGTGGCCTACATGACCCAGAGTTCCTGGGTGAGGCAGTGGAAGCTGGAGACTGGATCTATGCCACCACCCTATGCTTGCTGCCTTCTATTGCAGAGATCCAGGCTAGCCTGACCAGATCCCAGTGGCTGGCTGTCAGGACCCCACCAATTTTGCCTTGCCAACCCCCAATGACCTTGCCATCCCCTGCCTAATCCTCAAGCCCCCCCACTCTCCATCTGAGCCCCACCATGATCTACATGTCACTAGATTACTGGTCCACACATTTCTGAGCCCTGGCCCCAATGATTTCCCCAGATGCACCCTATGCATCACCAGATTACTGGCCCACACATTCCTGAGTCCTGACACCCCTCAAGGCCCACCCCTGCCTCAGAATGATCCTGTGCCTATGAATCCCACTGTGGGGCCCACTCTGGACCCCCACTGCAGTAGAAACCAAGTCCTGGGTAGGTGCTGCCCATCTGGGGACCCTCTACTTCACCTGACTCCTCCTGGAAACCCCAAGTATATAACTTCTAGCTCCCTGTAATCAGTCACTAGTCTTGATATTGCCTAATTTTGTCTATGTTTTGTCTCTCTGCTCCTTTCTCTTTCTCTACTTAATCTACTGTTTTCTTCTGTCCTTTTCAACTCTCAAGCATAGTTGTCTTGGTCTGTGGAACATTCTCCCAGACTTCAACAACCTCCACCCACTTCACATTAACTCCAGGACATTGCCTAGCACCTGGATCACCCTTGGAACACTCATAAATCCTACACTATGGACTCCTATGGCAGCCTGATTTCACCATGCAACCTCTGGTCACACCCCAGAACAACTAGACTCCCTATCCACACCCACTCCCCTTCCCACCCTTGCATTGGTACTGGCCAATGGCTGCACACAGATTTGGGCTGGAACCCTTTGTAAGTCAGGGTCTGGCTTCTGACTGGCATTCCCTGGCACCTCTGCCTATACAGGACCTCTATGTGAGATCATACTTGAGAGACCTGCTAGGAGCTCTACATGCAGGATGGAATGCTCCAGTACCTGCCAGCACTGGTCTGTTTGCTGCTAGAGCAGGTATACACCAGGGGCTGAGGGCTCCTTGTTGCAGAACAAGCTGCACAACCTGGTCAGGGAAGTTTATGTGTCATCATTGCCAAAAAGCTTCAAGGACCCCTCTGACTCTATCTACTCCTTCCACCTATAATAAAAAATGGACCCAGCACCCTCCCAGCCCACCAATGCCCAGGATGCTGGAAACCAACACTAAGACAATCTGGACATGGCCTCTGCCCTACTCCAAAATCTCAACCCCTCCAGTAGACTGTTTGACCAACTTGTGGCCAGGACAGTAGGACTCTTTGCCCAGCCCTACTCCAACTTGGCCCCAGATGTGGGAACCTTCCATATGTGGGACTAGAATGACCAAGGAGCTGCCACCATGGCCTGATGGGCTGTGTCAGCTACAGAGAACAGCAGGGAGACTCAGTCCAAACACACCCTCAGCTACATCAATGAGGGACCCTATGAGGAGCCCACAATGGATGCCCTGCCACCCCAGAACTCCCAAGCCTGAGACCCACCTCTACACTTTGACTATGCCCCACCACCCCAAAACTCCCAAGCCTGGAATCCACCCCTGCATTTTGACCTTTGTAACCCTCCCCCTACCTGTCCACACACTTTCCTCCATGCTTTCCCCCACCCCCCCCCCAGCACTGGCACTGGCACCCATGGCAGTGCCCAGCCCTGCCCCAAGCCCAGGATCCCCAGGAGGCCCCTTCAGACCTCCTGAAGGATGCTTTGGACCACTGGGGACCCCTTCAGACCACTGGGGGGCCACTTCAGACCACCAGGGGACTCCTTTGAGCCACCTGGCAGGCTCCCTGGCAGACCCCCCAGCAGACCCCCTAGCAGACCCCCTAGTAGACTCCCAGGATGGATTCTGGGAGGACCACTTCCTGGACCAGGATGAGGAGGAGCACCCCCTAGCAGAGGGCCTCCAGGAGGAGGGCTGTCTAGAGGATGGGGCCTTGCCATAGGTGCATTCCCACTGGGAGGAGCAGGAAACCACTATTACTACTACTATAACACCACCCCTCCTCCCCAGAATCCTGAAGAATGAGCAGAAGCCAATGAAGTCTATGAGGCTCTAGCTTGTGAAGGTTTACTAGACCTTCAGAAGCCAGAATCCTTCCATGGTCATAACCCCCAGAAATGGCACACCTTTCTGGTGCAATGTCTCAACACCTTTCAAGAAAAGCCAAACACTTTTGCCACTGACAAGGCCTGCATTATGTTTGCTTCCTCCTACCTGCAGGGGATCACCCTGGACCACTATATGGCCCTTCACAACCCCTGCCACCTGCTATTCTCTGATTGGGAAGCCTTTGTGCAGGGATCACCCTGGACCACTATATGGCCCTTCACAACCCCTGCCACCTGCTATTCTCTGATTGGGAAGCCTTTGTGCAGGAATTCTCATTAAAGTTCAGGGTTTATGACACTGTCACCAAGGCCAAATGGAAGCTTGTATCACTCTGGATGTCTCTGGAGGAATGCTTCACAACATTTGTGGTCCAATTTGAGCAGGAGGCCTACAAAACTGGCTGGAATTACCATGCACTGCATTTCCAACTCAATGAGGCCCTTCCCAAACAAACCCATGAGGTCCTCTGTCCTGCACCAAAGCAAACCACCTATGAGGATCTAAAGGGTCTCATAACCCACATCAACCAGTGCTACTGGGAAGACCCCACTAGTTTTGGGACCAGCCACCCAAACTACTCCTCCTGCCCCTCAGGAAGATTTTAGCAACCCCGCAACAGACCTCCCCAACCCCCTAACCCCACTACAACCAACTCCCCTGCCCAGAACTCTGATCAACCAGGCCCCAGAAATACCACATGACCTCCTGTCCAACTTCAGGCAGTTGCTCCAGATTCCAATAGTCAGGACAATGCCCTGGATCCCAACAATCAGGATGATGCCCCAGCACAGGGTGACAGGACCCCAAGTCCATGAACAATGACCCTGAGGAGGAACTATTGCAGGCTAACCAGTTGTGCTTGCTGGACTGGCTTTGGGTAGATGTGCCCAAGGAGACAAAGGAACAGTGATGCAGGGCAGGGGTATGCCTGCTCTGTGGCAAGCCCAGGCACTTTGTCCAGGAATGCCCAGAGTGGGGCACCCTTGAATGAGCTGTCTGGACCATAGACAGGGATGAATTCAAATTTCAGTATGTAGAAAATGAGTTGGCAATTTAGTTGACACAGAAGATGCACTGAATTATAGAACCAACCCCAACATCTTCTCCATCATGGTTTTACACATACACTTTGGTACCTGCTCCAGACACCCTCATGGCTTATCTCTCCTCCCAATCCTCTCAGTCCTTCTTACTCTGAACCTCCCTCACCCCCTTCTCCTGCTCCAACACTGTCAGCATCCTGGTCAACAGTGGTGCTACAGACAACTTTGTTGATCATGACTGGGTCCACCACTCTTCCCTCCCTCAAATTTGACTGCCCAGCCCCATCCAGCTCTGGTTGTTTAATGGCAGACTATCCTCTGCTGAAGAAATTACCCACTACATGTACATTCCTCTGCACTTTGAGAATAGTATAAAACTTGAGCTCTGGATGCTTATCACTCAGCTGCGTGAATTCACTCCCATAGTTCTGGGCCTTCTGTGGTTACAATCCACCAACCCCATATTGACTGGCAGACTTTTACCATGGCCTTGGACTGCATGAATTCCTCCACCATCCCTTTCTCCCTCCTCTCTGACTTGGACCCAATGAATGCTGGGAGCCTTGGCAAGTTGCATTTGACCTTGGCCTGCTCCTTCATTGTCAATGTCACCCTCCAATCAATGAACACCACCCATGCTGCACTCCTGGATAGCAGGGCCACAGGAACATTCATAAGTAGGGGGCTGGGTCCCCCAGGTAAGGCATTAGATGCCCCAGTTGAGCTGCAACTCTTTGACAGCAACTCAACACCCTCCAGAACAATCTCCTATCACCATATTGACAGCATCTGCCTTACTAATGGCCTAGAATTCCCTGTCAACCTCCAGATCACTCAGCTGCAGCCTGCCACCCCAGTCATCCTTAGGTTACCATGGTTATGCAAGGCCAACCCTGACATTGACTGGAGCTCAATGACCATGATATTTGACAGCAAAGGTGCTTGGCTAGCTGCTGGAACATCACTTCAATCCTGATGCTTTCCCACCATCAAGGATAAACCTGACCCCAACTGTCCCCCCATTCTAAACCCCAACTTCCCTCTTCAGCCCTTGCTGCAGAACTTAAGAGGGGAGGAAAGGAACTGCAATGTCAACATAACCCATCCCATGGAAAACCACAATGCTGATGCCAATGCTACCCCCTCCCCCCCCCCTTCTACATCCTCCCCCATGACTACACCTTCCAAAAGCTTTTTCTGACCCCCACCTCCAAACTTTTTTCCACCCAACATCCCCTGCAACAGGTTTAGAGGGCCATCTCCCCCCTGAACCACCTCCCCTGACCCAAAAAACACTTGGACCCTGAATGAGGAGACCCCCAGGCACAGTCCTCATATCATAGGGGCCACTCCATTTGCCAGAATCCTCTGCAACAGGACCCAGGCCCACCAGCTGTACATAACCCCCATCAAACAGCTCCAGGCCCAGATACCCTAGACTCCACTAAATCCAAGGAGGAGATTCTGCACAAGGTTGTGCCTCCTGAATACCATGGATTCATGGACATACTCTCAGAAGGAAGCACCAAGGAGCTTCCCCTGCACCAACCCTATGACCACCAGATTGACCTAGAAGAAGGAGCCTCCCCACCCTTTGGAAAGGTCTACAACTTGTCAGAAACCAAGCTCCAGGCCCTCAAGGACTATGTGGACAAAATGCTGGGAAAGGGCTTAATCCAACCCTCTTCCTCCCTCCCAGAGCCCTGACTCTCTTTGCTAAGAAGAAGGATGGCACACTTCAACTCTGTGTCAACTACTGAGGGCTAAACCAGATCACACAAAAGAACCAATACCCCCTCCCCCTCATTGAAGACCTCATAGACTGACTCTGGAGTGCCAAAGTATACACAAACATTGACCTCCACCCCAGGTACAACAATGTCTGCATCACCCCTGGACATGAGTGGAAAACTGCTTTCTGGACTCAATACAGGCTCTTCAAGTACCTGGTAATGACCAACTCCCCTGCCACTTTCCAGTATTTCATGAACAATATCTTCCATGACATAAATGATGTCTTCATGGTAGTATATCTGGATGACATCCTTATCTATTCCAACTCCCTTGTGGAATACCAGGACCATGTCTAACATGTCCTGGAGCAACTCTGGCAACACAACCTCCATGCCAAACCCAAAAAGTGCTCCTTCCACACTCAGGAAGTTGAGTATCTGGGCATCATTGTCACTCTGGGAGGCATTTGCATGGACCTGGGCAAGGTCAACACCATCACCAACTGGCCCTGCCCATGCAATGTAAAGGAACTTCAATCCTTCCTTGGCTTCACAAACTTCCATTGGAGGTTTATCAACAATTACTCTGGAATTATGAAATGGCTCACTTGCCTCATGTGGAAGGACACCCCATGGAACTGGGACTCAGACTGTCAAGATGTCTTTGATCTCCTCAAAACTGCCTTCACCTCTGCCCCCATCTTCCAACACTATAACCCTTCCCTCCTCATCATCCTTGAATGTGATGCCTCTGACTATGCCCTTGCTGGAATTCCCTTCCAGACCAACCCCAACACTCAGGAACTCTGCCCTGTCACATTCTATGCCCCCTCCATGATCTCTGCAGAACTCAACTATGACATTTACAACAAAGAGCTCCTCATGATCATGGAAGCCTTCTGGCAGTGGAGGACATATCTGGAAGGCACCCAGTATAGCATCCAGGTCTACTCAGACCACAATGACCTCAGTACTTCATGACCACCAAGCAACTCAGCTGCCAGCAGACCCAATGGTCCAACTTGCTGTCTGAGTACAACGTTGTCATCTGGTATTACTGTGACCATCTTGGAGCCAAGCCCAATGCCCTGACTCAAAGGCCTGATGTCCATCCATAAAAATTCTTTGAGGTTAGACAGAATGCCCTCAATCAGTGCATCATCATTCCCCCCAAGCAATTCTGGGCCACTCTCTTGCTAGATGATGAGGACCTCCTCCAACAAATCCAACAGATGCCCCTGGACAACTGTCTCTGCTCCCATGACTCCCAAAACTCTCCCCTTTCCCCCTCTGACCCCGTCTCTGACTCCCCCACCTTCACCCTTTCCCTCAACAACTAGCTGGTCCTCTGTAATAGTGCAATTTACATCCTGGACCACCAGAAACTATGCGTCAAGGTCCTCTAGCAGCACCATGACCACAAACTCTAGAGTCACCCAGGAATCCAGAAGACCCTACAACTTGTCATGTGAATGTACTTCTGGCTGGGACTCAAGAAAGACATCACTTAGCATGTCCATGCCTGTGAGGCATGTTTTCAGGCCAAGGTCCTGTGCCACCAACCCTTTGGACTCCTGAAACCCCTCCTGATAGGATGCTGGCCCTGTTCCTGTGTCTCAATGGACTACATTGTCAAACTTCCAGAGTTCAAGAGACACAATGCAATCCTCATTGTCATATGCTGGCTAATGAAACAAGCCATCTTCATCCCCTGCCACACTATGGATGACACCCCATGCTTGGCTGACATTTCATCACTCACACCTTTGTGAAGCACAGCCTGCCCAATGACATCATCTCTGACTGAGGCACTCTGTCCATCTCATGGTTCTGGCAGTCCATGTGCTGGGCCCTAGACATCAAGTCCAGCCTATCAATGGCCTGTCACCTGGAGACCAACAGATAGACCAAGCACATCAACCAAACCCTGGAGCAGTATCTCCAGTTATACATGAACCACCTGCAGGATGACTAGTGTGCCAAACTCCTCCTTGCCAAATTCACTAATAACAACTCCCTGCACTCAGCTACCAGAGTCTCCACTTTCTTCACAAATAAGGGATATAATCCCTGGCTCACCATCTCCCTTCATGACATCTCCTCTCATGCCACCCATGCTACCACCCAGAACCTCCAGAGCCTACAGGAATACCTCAAGCATGAACTCAGAACTGCCAACCAAGGCTGCTGCAAACACACAGATGCTTACTAGAGCATGACTTTGGACTGGCCTATAGGGTCCCTTGTCTGGCTTGACCAAAGGAACATCAAAACCTGGCAGCCCTCCCAGAAGCTCAACCACAAGCACCTCAGACCCTTCAAAATACTCTTAAAGATATCCTCCCATGTGCACTGACTCAACCTTCCTGCCAGAATGAAGGGGATTCACCCTGTCTTCCATGTCCAATTCCTGGAGCAACATGACTTGGAACCCTTCCCCAGCCAATGGAACAACCCCCCTCCTGCCATTGAGGTCAACAGAGAAACCCAGCATGAGGTCAACAGCATCCTTGACTCCCAATGCCACCATGGCTGATACAAATACCTTGTCTGGTGGACTATGTACAGACCTGAGAACAACACCTGGAAACCTTTAGGACACCTCTGAAACACCCCTGAAGCCTTCAGGACTTCCACCAGGGCCACCCCCAACAGCTCCAAGGCCTATGACTCAGGCCATAACCTTGGAGCCACTCAGGGCATAATCCCATCCCAAGCTCAAAGGGGATTCAACTCCTGCCTGCACAGTTCTGTTATCTTGCCACCTTGTTATTATGCCCCCTCTCATCTTATTTCCTTCACATCGCCTTTGTTTATCTTATTGCCCATCTAATCTCACTCATCTTATTCCCACCTAGTTCCTGTTATCTCATTTCATCACTCCATCTTGTCTAGCCTATCTTATCACCTTATCTTATCTCATCTGATCTCCTCATCTTATCCAGGCTGGAACCAGGGAAAACATTAACATTACAGGAAAGGCCAAGAAAATACAAAAAAAACAAGAGCTATGACTATATATAAGGAACCCTGTTAGATGAGGGCCCTGTTCCTCTCTCCTCACCTGACCACCCTTCCCTTGCCTTTTGCCCTCCTCTGGGCCTCTCTCTTGGCCTCCTGGAGATCCACAACCCCTACTCCATTGCCTCTCTTCATTGTCACATTGACCTCCTCCAGAGGAGGCCCCAACAACTTCTCCACACCTCAAAGTTCCACACATATCACCCTTTGTGTCTCCCCCAGGATGTCTTCCAGAGTTGGCATGGGTTCTGTCAGGCTCTGTGTCACCCCCTCCAGTACATCCTCCCAGCTAAAGACCAGTCTCCAGTGTGCACCCTCCAGCCCTCTCCAGCTCCCCCATGCCATGTTTAATCTCTGAGGCAGGCAGTACTCTGGGTGAATTTGTTGAAGGCCATCCTGGATGAACAACCTTGCCAAGGTCACCCTGTCCAGAAACCCCCAATGCACCTGAATCCACTCTATGAGATGTCAGCAGCATGCTGGGACCTGGCAAAATTGCTCATCTAGGAGAGACAGGCAGTGCTGGGCCTGCTGGGCTGCCAGTCAGCTCCAAGCCTATCTCTCATTGCCAGCTGTGCACCTGCCCCTGCAGTGCCTTGTGTGCCTCACAGAGGGCATCTAACTCCCTGGTCCTCACCTCTAGCTCTCTGGCCAGCTCCTGGTTCTGTGACAAGAGATGCCTATTCTGGTCTAGCTGAGTGAGCTCTTGGGCCCAAAGCCATGATACCTCCCCCCAGAGCCAGACAACCTCCTCCTGCCCTGACATACCAGGGGGCTGGGGGTGGTTGTGATGGATGGCATAGGGGTCCTGGACTACCAGTCCACACATTCCTGAGCCCTGGCCCCAATGATTCCCCTGGATGTGTGCTATATATTATTGGATCACCAGCCCACACATTCTTAAGTCACAATGCCCCTTGGGGCCTGCCCCCACCTCAAGATGATCCCATGCCTATGGATCCCACTGCAGGGCCCACTCTGGACCATACCCAGGCCCCACAGCAGTAGAAACCAGGTCCCAGGCAGGCACTGCCTACCTGGAGACCCCCTACCTTGCCTAACTCCTCCTGGAAACCCTGATTATATAGCTCTGAGCTCCCCATAGTCAGTGGCTAGTCTTGATATTGCCTACTTTTGTCTACATTTTGTCTCTCTACTCTCTCCTATCTCTTTCTCTACTCAATCTACTCTTTTCTTCTTTCCTTCTCAACTCTCTAGCATAGTCATCTCAGTTCACAAAACATCCTCATGGACTTCAACAACCTCTGCCCACTGCACATCAACTCCAGGACATTACCTAGCACCTGGATCACCCTTGGAACACTCATACATTCCCTTCCTATCATTGACTAACTGACTAGCAGGTTCTTGCTTGGAGGTGAGCTTCCATGTTCTCTGGATCTGACACTGGCCCAGGCATTTGCTGCTAACTCTGTGCCCTGGGCATTCCAGGACATCATGCCTCCATACCTCCATGTGTTTGAGGATATGTTCTCTAAGGCCTCTTTCAACTTGCTCCCAGAGCACAAGCAGTGGGACCACACCATTGAATTAATGCCAGATTCCAAGCTCATGAGCTGTAAGGTCTACCCACTACCCCCCAAGGAGAAGGACAAGCTTGACACCTTCCTGCAAGAGAACTTAAACTCTGGTTGCATCCACCCCTCCAAATGCCTGATGGCTTTCCTGGTCTTCTTCATCAAAAAGAAGGATGACTTGCTCTGACTGGTCCAGAACTACCATGTTTTCAATGCCATGACCATGACAAACCTCCCCCTCATCTCCAAGCTCATCAATGACCTCTGGGGTGCATGGTACTTCACCAAATTGGATGTACAGTGGTGCTACAACAACATGCATACTCAGAAGGGAGATGAATGGAGGGCTGCCTTCCAGACTAACTGGGGACTATTTGAACCTCTTGTCATGTTCTTCAGACTCACCAACAGCCTGGCCACCTTCCAGACAATGATGAACAACATCTTCCAAGACCTCATCACTGAAGGCATAGTGTGCATATACCTTGACAACATCCTCATCTACATCAAAATGTGAGAGGAGCACTGCCAGATCATGTGCATCATCCTGGAACACCTTTGCCAGCACCAGCTCTATCTCAAGCCAGAGAAGTGTGAGTTTGAGCAGACCTGGATCAAGTATCTTGGGCTGATCATCTTGCACAGAGCTGTGGAGATGGACCTGGTGAAGGTAGTGGGTCTAGCAGAGTGGCTGGAGCCCAAGAAGAAGAAGGAAGTGCAGGCCTTTCTAGACTTACTAACTTCTACTGGAGGTTCATCCAGGATTTCTCCCATCATGCCTACCCTCTATTTGACCTTGCTGCAAAGGACATCACCTGGAGCTGGGGACCCTCAGAGCAGATAGCCTTCAATGCCCTTGAGCATGTGGTCACCTCTGGACCCATCCTCCTCATTCTGTAAAGGCAACCTCCAGGAGTGACAGCTAAATCACACAGCTAGCAGAGGGGAATCCAAAGTATATTAGAACTGGTAATTGATGATACAAATAGTAACTAATCACCTAGCAGAGGGGAATCTGAAGAGAGCAAGTCTAAGGATCCCTGCTGCTTGGTGTGGCACATCAGCAGGCAGCAGAGGTGTGGGAACAACTTTATAGATGACCAGAGTGAACCAAAAGTGCTTGCTGAGGGACCACAACAAGTTCTGGGAGTCTCTGGAGATCTCCAGGGATCTGTAGAATACCCTGGAGACATCAAACAAGCCTCAGGGGAGTGGAGTCAGTCATGGCAAGTCAGTGTCAGTCAGGGGCAGAGGTCAGAAAAAGAAAGTCCCCTGACACATCCCAGACAACAACTCTCCCTTCCAGGTGGAAGCCAACAGCTCTGACTTCACCACCAGAGCTGTTCTATCACAACAGTCCTTGGAGGGTGGGAAGTGGGATTTTGTAATCTGGTGGTCTTCTACTCCAAGAGCCTGAACATGGTAGAGTACAACTATGAGATCCATGATAAGGAAATGCTGGCCATCATCCAGTTCTTTGAGGAGTGGCAACACTTCCTGGAGGGTGCATGACATAAGTTTGAGGTTTGTATAGATCACAAGAACCTCAAGTACTTCTGAATGGCCAAGAAGCTCAACCACTGATAGGCCCAGTGGTCTCTCTACCTAGCCAACTTTGACTTCTTGCTACATCATAAGCCAGGCTGGAGTATGGGAAAGCTGGATGCCCTGTTCTGGAGAGTAGACCATGGCATCAGAGGAGATGACAATAGTAACATTGTGCTCCTCCAGCCCAAATTGTTTGTGATCCAAGCCATGGAAGGTCTAGCCATTGAAGGAGTGGAGGTGGACATCCTCTGGGACATCCAGCATGGAAACCAGGATTATCAGCAGGAGGAACTCATTACTCAGGCAGCCCAGGTGCTAAAATTGGGACATAC
>JAGGAV010007857.1:0-40845 GCA_017657295.1 Termitomyces sp. DKA64 | reverse complement strand
CTTATATAATCATTGAGATAGGTTAGGGGTGGTCCACTCTGCCTGGTTCAAGCCTGAAACCACTGGTTGGCTGAGGCCAAGGAAGGCATTGAGAGTGTTAAAGCCTCTGTAGCCAGATTTCCATGAATGAGCTCCCAAAATAGTTCCTGCTTGGGGCTTGGATCCATGGAGGACAGTTGTTATTGGATGCAGCTGAGAGGCAGGGCCTGAAGAAGGGAGGTGAGGAAATGGCTGGGGTGGTATGAGAGATTTTCTTATGGGAGCCTTGGCCCAGGTCATGGGGTTGCTAGTTGAGAAGTATAGCATGCAATTCTCAGGGAAGTAATTGTTGGTTTCTTTGCATTTTCTCTGGAAAGCTAGGCATATCCAAGATGAGCTAGCATAAGTCAAATTGGGATTGCAGGATATGCATCTTGGCCTAGGAGAACTGCAGTTACAATTGTTGTGCTTGGTGCTGGTGCATATTGCACATCACTCATTTTTCTTGCAGTTGGCTCAGATATGACTATACTATTAACACTTATTGCAGTGGATGGGCTCCTTAAAGTCCTTCCACATGACAATCTGGCCACCTGAAAAGAAGATCTGCTTTTGTATGAAGTTATTTGCCACTTTGGGTGAGTTGCAGATGATCTTCAAGGAGGCAACTGCCTGGTCCTGACCCCATTTCTCAGCTGCCTTGAGCCAGAAGGCCAATGATATGGAGTTCAGCTTGAGGTTGTTTTTGTCCTTGCTGGTGTGAAGGTGTGCTTGCTCATGAAAGTTGAATTAGCCATGATGGAAAACAAATCAAGCAATGAGGTTGTATGCTTTTATTAGGAGACTTCCATTTCAGACCTCTGCACCTGACCTAAGCCAACTCTCCTTGGCTCATTCCAGACTCTCTGAGGCTCATTCAACAACTCTTGGGCATTCTACAGGTTCCTAGAGATCTCTGGAGGTTGTTTTTCCTTTCAGAAAATCCCCAGAACTTACTGTGATCCCTTATTGAGCACTTTTGGTCAACTCCAGATGCCTATACAGTTGTTCCCATGCCTCTGCCACCTGCTGATGTGCTGCACTGAGCAGTGAGGATCCTTAGACTTGTTCTCTTTGGATTCCCCTCTGCTAGGTGATTAGTTACTATTTGTATCATTGGTTATTGTTTTGATATACTTTGGATTCTCCTCTGCTAGCTGTGTAATTTAGCTATCACTCTCAGAGGTCACCCTTACAGTAGAACAAGTCTCCAAATCCTAGTCTGAAAGTCCCTGATAGCCTGCATGGAGTTTCTGAGCCTCCTATCTGTTGCTTCCCCACTAAGCTTAAGTACCCATGGAATTTAATGTTTCAGCTTGCCAACCCAAACACTTCCTTAGAGGCTCCAGCCCTGCAGGACAAGGCCTGGACTTGCTTGCTACACCTAGAGAGCCAGGTGCAATTAATCCAATCTTCCCTCACCCATCATATGACTGAACTCTTCAATCTTTGCCAAAGTACTGAGCTCATTTCCCAGTCTCTTCAAGCACTACTAGAGCACCTGATCCTTACCTCCATGCCATCTCCAGCAGCAGAACCACCCCCAGCAGCCCTGGCAGTCCCTCTAGCAGCTCCAGTAAACCCCTGGGCACAGATTCCTCATCTTGCACTCCCAGATGCATACAATGATGATCACTCCAGCAGAGAGCATTTCCTCCAGTCCTGACTCACCTACATTCACCTCAGCAGAGATGCCTTTGACTCCAATGTGCTGAAAATAGCTTGAGTATTGTTATACATGAATGCTGGACATGCTTCCACCTACATGCTGTAAGTGTTCCAACACCCTGAAGGTGTTGGAAGTTTCACAGATTGGGCCACCTTTGAAGGGAATTTCTAGGTGGAGTTCTTCCTCATTAACCCTGCCAAAACTGCTGCTTTAGTGCTATGCAATAGGGAGCAGTATAGGCAGGGAAAAAGGATGCTGGACAAGTATTTTGATTCCTTCTGGGCATTAGTCAAGCAAGCAGCCTACCTCAACAGCCTCCAACTGTGCCTCATGTTCCAGGACAGCCTGCACCCCACATTACTGAAATGCATTGACAACCTTGCCAAGAGCCATCTGGATGATGAGCAGATTGCCTCTTGGTATAAGGTGGCCCAAGATTAGTGGCAGCTCATGGAGATTTAATAGGAGCTATGCTGCATGCACCTAACTCCCCACTCCACTCCTGTCACTGCTCTCTAGTATTCCACTCCCATATTCCAGCATCCACTCTGGCTCCAGCCATCCCTGCACTGCAACCCTTGCTGCTGGACATCCCCATGGATGTCAATGCCACTCAACAGCACTGCCCCACACTGTTACTGTGCCAGAGATGCAAGAAACTGGGGCACTTTGTATAACACTGCCTCTTGGGTCTTGAGGTATATTATCTCTCCACAGCCAAGCAGAAGGAGCTCCTCCTGCAATTGTTGGCTATGAAGGATGCCACTGGAGATCCCTTACTGGATGAGCTGGCACCAGAGTTGACCTCAGAGGAGAGTGATGCTTATGCCCCCCTCCTGGGCCTGGAGAAGGATTTTCAGTCAAGCAACAAATGAGATGTATGCTTCTGTTACTAAGTACTAACTGATTTGCTTGTCTATTGATAGAAAATGAAATTGCCTCTCTTAATATCAATGACCTTAAGACAAAAGAACCTCAGTACTCTCCTCCAGATGTACAAACACCCACTCTGAACCCCATGCCAAGCTCCCCAATGCCAGTGAGGCTCTACCCATTCCACTCTGTCTAGGAATGCTGGCTGCCCCAGTGATATATAGTAGCCATGAACCCCTCTGCAAACTCCTTGTGCCTCAACATGGAGATTGAGACTATGGACACTTAGCAAACTCACAGAGTCACCACCCTCCTGGATAGCAGAGCAACAGGGCTGTTTCTAGATTTGGAGTTTATGAAATGCCACTGCCTGACTGTGCAGCAGCTTTCCAAGCCCATGCTGATATTCAATATTAATAGAATGCCAATAAAGCAGGTGCCATCAACTCTGTGGTAGATCTCATCCTCCACTACCATAACCATGCCAAGTGTGCAGTCTTTGCTGTCATCAGCCTAGGCAAGCAGGATATGATATTTGGCTTCACCTAGCTCTAGAAGCACAACCCCAAAATAGATTGAGCCTGAGGCAAGATAACTATGAGCCAATGTCCCCAGAGGTGCACCACCTATGCCACTAAGGTCAAGGAACAATGCTGGGCTGAGGTTTAAGAGTGCATGGCTATTTGGGCTTGCTATGCCAGCCATCTCTCCTTTACAGATCTAGACCTTCTGAATCCTCTGCCCCTAGCATTTCCCCATAGAGAGGCCCTCTACAAGAACAACCAGAGTAGTGGAGAGACTTTGGAGGAGGATCTAGAAGGGGAGTTCTGTGACTTGCAAAACCCAGAGTTTGTAGATAAGGCAGTGGAAGTTGAAGACCAGATATATGCCACCATCCTACAATCCTTGCCCTCTATTGCAGGGATCTGGACTAGCCAGACCACCTCTCAGTGACTGGCCCAGGCCTTTGCTGCAAACTCTGCACTCTGGGGAATTCCAGGACATTGTGCCTCCATATCTTCACATGTTTGAGGATCTATTCTTCAAGGCCTTTTTTAACTCACTCCAAGAACACAAGCAGTGGGACCACACCATTGAATTAATGCCAGACTCTAAGCTGGCAAGCTATAAGGTCTACTTGCTAGCACTAAAGGAGTAGGACAAGCTCAATATCTTCCTGCAGGAGAACCTGACCTTCAGTCATATTTGTCCCTCCAAATCCCCAATGACCTCTCTGGTCTTCTTCATCAAAAAAGATGGCTCTCTCTGACTGGTCTAAGACTACTGAGTTCTTAATGCCATGACCATGAAGAACTGTTACCCCCTCCCCCTTATCTCCAAGCTCATTAATAATCTCCAGGGTGTGTGGTACTTCACTAAATTAGACATCTAATGGGGCTACAACAATGTATGCATCCAAGAGGGAGACAAGTGGAAGGCCACCTTCTGGACCAACCAGGGATTGTTTGAACTCCTTGGCATATTCTTTGGACTTACCAACAGCCTCACCACCTTCTAGACAATGATGAACAACATCTTCTAGAGCCTCATTGCTGAAAGCATAGTGTGTATATACCTTGATAACATCCTCATCTACACCAAAACACTGAAGGGGCACCACTGGGTCATGTGCATTGTCTTGGAATACCTCCACCTTCACCAGCTCTATCTCAAATCAGAGAAGTGTGAGTTTGAGCAGACCTGGATTGAGTATCTTGGGCTGATCATCTTGCATGGAGCCATGGAGATGGACTCAGTGAAGGTGGCAAGTATTGTGGAGTGGCCAGAGTCCAAGAACAAGAAGAAAATGCAGGCCTTCCTAGGCTTCACTAACTTCTACTAGAGGTTTGTCCAGGATTTTTCCCACCATGCCTGATCACTGTTTGACTTCACTATGAAGGATGTTACCTGGTGCTGTGGCCCCCTAGAGCAGATAGCTTTTAACAATTTCAAGCATGTCATCACCTCCAGATTTATCCTCCTCTTCCCAGATGACAACTCTCCCTTCTAAGTGGAAGCTAACAGCTCCAACTTTGTCACCAAAGCTGTTCTGTCACAACAATCCTGGGAGGACAGGAAATGGCACCTAGTGGCCTTCTACTCCAAGAGCCTAAATGTGATGGAGTGCAACTATGAAATCCATAACAAAGAGATGTTGGCCATCATCTGGTCCTTCAAGGAGTGGCAGCATTTCCTGGAGGATGCACAGCATAAGTTCAAAGTGTAGATGAATTATAAGAACCTTGAATACTTCTGGATAGCTAAGAAGCTCAATTGCCAGCAGGCCTGGTGGGCTCTCTATCTTGCCAACTTTGACTTCTTGCTGCACCACAAGCCAGGCCAGAGTATGGGAAAGCTAGATGCCTTAGCCTAGAGAATGGACTATGGCACCAGGGAAGATGACAACAGTAACATCATGCTCTTCCAACCCAAGTTGTTTATCATCTGAGTCATAAAAGGTCTAGCTATTGAGGGAGCAGGAATGGAGATCCTCTGGGACATTCAGCATGGAAACTAGGAGGGTCTGCAGAAAGAACTTGTTGCTTAGGCAGCCCAGGTGCTTAAATCTAGACTGCATCTACATGCTCAATAACCTGGAGCTATGCTGGAGAATTGTAGAGCAGCATCACAACTCCTAGATTACAGGACACCTTGGCCAATAGAAAATGTTGGAGCTAGTGTCTCAGAACTATTGGTGGCCCCAGATGTCCTAGTATATTGGTCCTACACTAGTACATGTAATCTCTGCTTCCAGACTAAGCCTTAGCATTGACTTCCCTCTGGACAGCTCCACCCCCTACTCATCCTCATAGAAGGATGGAGAGTCACCTCAGTGGATTTCATCATAGAGCTTCTCAACACCCATGGTTATGATGCCATCATGGTAGTTATGGACCTCTGTAGCAAGCAGGCACACTTTGTTCCTGCTCACACCACTTGCTCTACCATGGGGGCCACAAACCTGTATTAGAAGAATGTCTGGAAGCTCCACAGCTTCTTTGATGCCTACATGTCTAACTGGGGTCCACAGTTTGTGGTGGACTTCCCCTGGGAGCTCTACCAACTACTTAACTTAAAGCTTCACACCTCTACTGCCTACCACCTGCAGTCCAATGGCCAGACTGAACATGTAAACCAAGAACTCAAGCAATACCTCTGATTCTTTTGCAATGAGTGTCAGGACAACTGGGACAAACTCCTCCTCAATGCCAAGTTCCAATACAATAATCATGTTCATACAGCCACTCAAGTCTCACTCTTCTTCCTGAACACCAAATATCATTTGCACATGGGCTTTGAATTCTGGGCCCAACCTTTGGAGAATGAAGCCATGAATAAGTTTGTGGATCAGATGAAGATTGCATAGAAGGAAGCTCAGGCAGCTCTGACAAAGGCAAAGGATGACATGGCATAATACTATGACTGCAGAAGGACCCTGGCACCTAAATACCAGCCTAGAGATTGGATTTACTTGGATGCCTTCAATATAATAACTATCTGACCATCAAAAAAGCTCTTACACCAACTGTTGGAGCCCTTCACAGTGGAACAACAGGTAGGACCTCTAGCTTATTGACTCTGGCTCCCCATTGAAATGCACCAGCTTCACCCAGTATTCAATGTGGTCAAACTAACACTGGCCCCAGTAGACCCTATCCCAAGACAACATATGGCACCCCCACCACCCCTGGTGGTGGTCAATGACAATGAGGAGTATGAGGTGGAGGTGATCTTGAAAGTTGCCTATTTCAGCAGTGGCTGCAATATAAGGTGAAGTGGAAGGGCTATAGAATTGAGGACATCTCCTGGGAACTCTGGGAAAATGTGCACATGCCTAGACTTGTCAGGGAGTTTTTCCAGAAACACTCAGACATACCTTGAGCCATTTGAAAGATTTACTCCATCTTACTAGCAGACTAGGCAATCTGGAACTTCTTCTATCCTGCATGTTGAGATGCCACATGCTAGAAGGGGGGTGATGTTAAGGGACTATCATTTCAGACCTCCATGCCCAACCTAAGCCAACTCTCCTCAACTCATTCTGAACTCTCTGAGGCTTGTTTGATGACTCTGAGGCATTTTTCAGATTTGTGGAGATCTCTGGAGATCATTTTTTCTTTTGAGAAACTCTTGGAACTTATCATGATCCCTCATTGAGCATTTTTGATTAACTCCAGATGCCTATACAGTTGATTTCATGCCTCCACTGCCTGCTGATATGCTGCACTGAGCAGTGGGGATCTTTAGACTTGTTCTCTTCAGATTTTCCTCTGCTAGGTGATTAGTTATTATTTGTATTGTCACTTACTGTTCTAATATACTTTGAATTTCCCTCTACTAGCCACACAATTTAGCCATTGCTCCCAAAGGTTGCCCTTACAGCTTTGAGCTTGATGCTTGCTGATTTGCCAAAGTTTGCTATAACTATGTTCCACATTTCATTTGCATCATAGTTGTGGTACCTGTTGGCCACATCAACAGTGATGAACTTGAGGATGTACACACCTCAGTCCAAGTAGAACAGCCTCACAATGTGGGTTCTAGACACTCCACATTCAAGTTCTTCTCTATCTTCTGCTATATTAATAGCCATGTTTGCCCTGTTAATGTTGCTTTGTTAGTTGTTGAGTTTGTCATAAAAGGCAGAGTTGCCTGTGGCAGACTGATCTTTTGGAGAAATTCCTTTAGTGAGGTCAATCTTAACAAGGACAGTGCAAGCATCACAAAGGATGTGCTGCTGGAGCCAAGTGTTTTCAACAGTCATAGTCAAAATGAAGTTTATGGACAACAACAAGCTGGCAGGTGACCTGTATGCAGGGGCAGAAGCTGCAATGGCAGCCCAGGTGGAATAAAGGGCTGCTCTATAGAAGCACTGAGTGTTGTGGAAGTTGCTACTAAAAGCATGTCCAGCAACATCAACACTTTTATAAAATGTTCTGTTACCTTGTCAAGGGCAAGTAGAGCTTCAGCCTGCCTAATGTCCACTGCCACAGCAAAGTTTGCTAAGGAGTTGAGCTTGATAGCTGCATCCTCAATGCAACTAAGCACTTTGGAAGCCACCAGGTCCACAATGACATCAGAGACATGGTTCAAGATTGCATTGTCCAGGAAAAGTGCAATTGAAATGGATGCACTCCTCAATTCTTGCTGTTTTGAGGTCAGCACCATCAACAGCAAGATGTGTACTAGCTTTTTGCAATTGTAGAGTTTCAAAGCCAGGATCCATTGTTTCTTCCCAAGCCAGAAGCACACATTATATTGAGTCTTGATCAGGCTGGAGTTGTTGACAAGCAGTGCTTCAATGTCCAAAGTAATTGGCTAAGAGGAAAAAAGTTGTTGGGCTCTCAGTACAGGTGGGACTGCTGGTTGAGTTTTTTAGTAGGAGGTTTGCCCATGTTGAACATGCCTGTTGCTGTGAGGTGTTAGGTTCTACTGACCCAAGGGCTCAGCTGCACTGGGCAAGTCCTTACTAGGCAAACACAATGTTTACACTTACCATCCCATGCTCTGGTGAGCTCTAGAAGAGTGAAACTGGGTGGACAAAGTGGGGAAAGATGCTCCAGAGAAGTCCAGAGTGCTCTGAAAGGATGTGTGGAGGAGTAGGAGTAATGGATAAGTGGGGAGCAAGTATGAGACAGAGCTCCAGAGTCAAATATCAAGAATAAAGGAGAACTTGGGGCTAGGCTCTGAGTTGAGGGCATGGGGAGGGTTTTGGAGGTCATGGAGTTAAGAGGAAGAGTTAGGGCAATAGGAGGAGAGTCAGATGTAGCTAGGAGAGTTGAGACAAGATGAGAAACTGAGAGGAACAAGACAAGACAAGACTTAGAAGATAGAAATGAAAACAAGACAAGAAAGGAAACTGATAAAATCAAAACTGACAAGACAGAACAATGAGATGGAAACACATGAAACAAAACAGTAATTCAGGTAATGTCAAGGCTACCTTAACAGATACTGTTCTACAACTTATATACTGACTACAAGACCTCTTCAGGGATTGTGAATGTGATGGTGGGACTCAACAGAGACATGCAGGGCTGCTGGATGTTGGTTCTGATCAGGTGATAGGCTATGGTGGTATTCTGATGGGAACTGGATGATGGGAACTGAAGGGAACTCAGATCATATTGTGGTCATTAAGAAGTTCTGAAGTGGTTTTATAGATTGAGGGAGCAAGTTAGTGGTGTTGGCCAAGGTCAGGAGAGACATTAGAAATGCCCAGGAGCTTGGAAAGGCCAGCAGTAATTTGGTTGGGGTCCATTGAGGCTGTCAAGGTTCGCTGGGGAACATTGGAGATTGCTGGGATGAGTGCTGAGGATAAGCAAGGGTTGGGGAAGTTTGAAGAGGCATTGGTGGGTGCTCTAGAAATGCAAGGGAGGACTCTAGAGGTCCTGGAGTGGGTTGTGACATCACCCTCCCCCTCAGCATTGAGACCCTTGAGGCACAGGGCAGGATTTGGAGATTGGTGGGGTGTGGAAATTGAAGCAGGAGCAATATTGATCAATCTGCAGCAACAAAGTCAAAGCAAGGCCACTGCCCATTAAGAAGCTGCTCTCAATCATTTAAAAGGGGTCAGGACATACTTCAGGGCTTCTTAGAAGTCTGCCTATATCTTTCCTATCCTCATCCTCAGAGTCAGCATCTTCTACTTCTCCTCTATCTGATGATAACTGCATCAATGTCTGATCAGAGTATAAGAATTGTTGGGCAGATTGTTGCTGGGATTGTTGCTAGATGGAGTCAATGTATCATTGTCATAAGTGCTGCAGCCTCTGCCTCCAATGCTATACTGACCTGGTTTGTCAGAGTTGTCTGCTGCAGTGGTGGGCTCCTCTAGAGTTCCCTCCTTTGTGCAGGGGTCAGGAACTGCTTGCCATTCAGCCCCAGCATCTCCAGTTTGTCCTCCAAGGTTGAATATGGGGCTGGGGTTTATGCAAGTCATTTTGGAGATGCAGAGGATCTCCCAGATAAAGGTAACACCAGCAGTGTTTGCCAAGGCACTTGGGCAGGTGTGGAGTCCTCTAATCCTAGAGTGGTGTCAGAATGAGGCCCCAGTAAGTTTGTCAGATGTTCTGTCCCTGTTTTTTCCTGATCCTTCCACTAGTGTGCCCTCTGTGCCTGGCAGGAGGAGTTGTGTGAGTTTGATGGGCCAACTGCAGGATCCCATCAGGATTTGTCAGTTTGTCTCCCATGCCATACAAGGCATGAGAAGTGCTCAGTTTTGTTAGAGTGGCATGCTACCTGTGTTGCTGTGGAGCAGGGGTGAGATCTGGATTGGGTGAAGGGGCAGCTGGATAAGGAGCAGAGGGTCAGAACACCAGAGAGCAGTGGAAGGTTGGTGGAAAAGGTAGGTCCACCATGGAAGGGGCATAGGGAGGAGATGCAGGACAGGATAAAGGAAAGCAAAGAGCATCCTTGCCTTCAGAGGGTGAGAGGTCAGTGGGAAAGGTAGGCCTGCCACAGGGGGAGTGTAAAAAGGAGGCTCTGGTTATGTGGGATAAGAGGAAACAAAGGGTGTCTCCACCTCCAGAGGCTAGGCTCAGCAAGAGGCCCTGGGGCAAAGTGATAATGGTTAGCCTTCCCAGGCCTCATGTCTACTCTCCAGGTTTGAAAGTCTCACTGGAGTGACTGGTAGAGGTTTCTGGGTTAGTGCCTCCCACTGCAGAGCAGTTTCTGCATTGCTAGGTCAAGGGGTTGAAGAGGATGTTGGTGATGTAGGAGGAGGAGCTCTAAAAGGTGGGGGAAGATTGGGACTTGGTGTGTAGGGAGAGGGACATGGTGCAGTGGAATAGGGCCATAGCATAGCAGGGTTAGGAAACCACTGTGCAGATGGCCATGGAGTGAGCCCTGGAGGTGCAGGGGCTGTGGGAATGCCTGTGTCATGTTTCACTGACCTAGGGGCTCAGCTACACTGGGTGAGTCCCTTACTAAGCAGACACAATGTCTATACTCACAATCCCTAGCTCTAGTGAGCTCTGGAAGAGTAAAAGAGGGTGGGCAAAGGTGATAATAGTAGAATGGAGAGGTCCAGGATACTCTGGTAGATTATATAGAGGAGTGGAAGTGATGGGCAAGTGGGGAATGAGTATGGTATGGAGCTCTGAAGCTGAGATATCAAGGATTTGGTGAACTTGGAGTTGGACTCTGAGTTGAGGGTGTGGGTTTTGGGAATTCTATAAGTGAGGAAATAGAGTTGAGATAAGGAAGATGAATATAACTGGGAGTCAAGACAAGGCAAGAGGCTGAAGAAATGAGACAAGATGAGACTTAGGAAATAGATGAGAGACTGGAGACAAGAATGGAAACTGATAATATTGGACTGATAAGATTTGAAAAAAATGAGATTAGAACAATAAAATTTAAGGAGACAATATGGAACAATAAAGATAGAGATACAAGAGACATAACAAACATGAGAATGTAGGTAATATCAAGACTACCTTAACTATTACTACACTACAGCTTAAGTATCTGCAGGGAGAACTTCTCCAGGAGTGTCTTGATGCATAACTGTGATGCATGCCAGAGGAGGGTGGAAAAACTTTGGAGTTGCCTAAACACTGAGAGAGGACTAAGAAGATTATGGGAAATGCTAGAAAAGCATTGGAAATCTCTGGAGAAGCATTGGGGTTTGCCAAAATAGGCACTGAGGGTAAAGAAGTGTCATAGAGGTTGGGGGAGGATAAGGGTGTGCTCTGAGCTTGCTGGGCTTGGCTGGAGTAGGCTCAAAGATGGGGTGGGATCTAGGAATGGGTTGTGACATCACTTCCCCTTCAGTGTCAAGACTCTTTGAGGTATGAGGAAATCTCCAAGGGTTGGTGGTGGCATGAAAATTGAAGTTGAAGCATAATGACTTCTTTAACTAAAAGCTTCCCAAAAAAATAAAAGGAGACCAAAACATATTCAGCCTACTATCATTACCTTCCCATGGCTTCACCCACTACACCTAATTCATCTTCATCATCCCTGACCCCCCCTCTGTCTGATAAGAATGTCATCAATGTCTAGGCAGATTATAAGGAGCATTGGGCTAAGTATGACTGGTGGCAGTGGACACCATGTACTGTTATTGTAAGTATTCCTGTCCTGGAGATGAGGCCTACTAATCTTTATATAGAGTTATCCCTCATAGTGGCCAGGCCTTCTGGAGGCCCCTCTCTTCCTGGAGGTCTGGAACCACTCACTTAGCTGGTCTCTGCTGACCTAGGAAGTTGATCCCTCAGACCAGTGCTAGGGCCAAGGGAGGTACAAGTTGTCCTGGAGGCCCAGCAAATGAAATAGGGAGATGTTATAGCAGAGAGGTTTGCAGAGGCAGTGGGGTGGATCTGGAGGCCCCTCACCTTAGCATAATGTTAGGTGGAAGCCCCAGTAAGTTGTTACCCTTATAGTCATTTATATGCTCTTGGCTTACTAGGGGCCCAGTGTATAACTTGTGCTCATTGCAGGGAGGCATGCAAATTTGAGGAGCTGGTAGCTGGGTCCATGTATCTGCCATGTTGCACAAGGCATGAGAAGTGCTTGGTTTCCTAGGAGTGGTGGGTGGTGAGTATTGTTGCAGAGCAGGAGTAGAACTAGGAGTGGGTCTTGGAGTGACTGACAAAGAAACATAGGAGTTGGATGTTTGGAGGTGCATTGCAGGTCATGCATCCTGGGGCAAAGAGTGGGGAGAGGGAGGGGTGACCCCATGGGAAGGTAGAGCCACCACAGGGTGGACATAGAGAGGGAGCCCTGTTGTCTAGGAACAAGGGGAAATGTAGGGCATCTTCCCCACTAGAGGCTGGGCTAAGTAAAAGGCCTTAGGGGAAGATGATGATGGTCAGCCTCTCTGAATTCCACACATACTTGCTGGCATTGGAAGCACTCATGAGGCTATCTGGAGACCCTGGCCTGTGCAGAAAGATAGCAGAACTTGAGGGGTACTTGGTAACACAGGAGAAAGAGCTCCAGGAGTTACAGAAGGAGCTGGCAGAGACATGGTGGGATAAGGATGTGGCTTAGAAGGATTGTGAGTCTGTGTTGTGGGAGGCAGAAGAGTGGGGTGCCAAGGCCCAGGGGCTCTAGGGGCACCTGGGGCAACTGGAGGCCCATGCAGAGGGGAGTGTAGCAGTGGAGCAGCAGATGAGTCTGGAATTGCAGGTAACCTAGGCAGAGGTAGAGGTAAGGAGGCATTAGGAGGGGTGGCTGGCCAATGAGACAGCTGCAGGGCAGGGGAGGGTTCTATATGAGTATCTTAGCTTGGACTGCCTTTATTTCTAATTTTTAAATCTCCCTAGGCTGGGTCCACAAGCACCAGATCCTTCTGGATGGAGCCATGGTGGCCTTTTCATCAGTGCAGGATGATATGCAGAGAATGTTGGGGGACCTCCTGCTAGAGTTCAAGCAGGGGTTGGAGCAGATGGAGCAGCTGTTGGTGAGTCATCATTAGCAAAATTTGGTGGATCCCAGGTCTTGGTAAGAGGTGGCAGTTAATGTGAAGAAGGCCTTACCAAGGCATAAGGAGCTGCTAGCTATAGTGATGGCTTAGATGAAGATGGATGTAGTGATAGTAAGAATAGAGAGGGAGTTTCCAGAGGAGGAGGAGGGGTGAGGGAGTCATAGTTCTGGCACTGGTGAGCTTCTTTGAATCCCTTTTTTTTCTCTTTTTTGTTATACTGTATCTGAGTATATAATGTAATTCTAAAACTTGTAAATAATGATTTCTTGCTGCTTTTTGTGTGGTTTTCAGCTTGTATAAGGAAAAGAAGTGAAAAGGAGATATAATTGGTACTGGTGGGAGTTGAATCCCTACTGAATCCAGAGGTGGAGGTTAGGCCTACTGATGTTGTCTATATATGCCAGTCCCGGGGATCCCAGGGCTTGGTGGGGTGTTGCCAGTGGAAGTCTCAGAGCTTGGCAGGGGCTCTGGAAAGGTTCTTCCAGGGTTTTTAAGTGTCATCCTTGGGTCCATAGCCCTTCTACCAGACTAGGTACTGGAGCTGACTACAGATGAGGCAGGAGTCAAAGATATTGTTGACCTCATAATAGTATTTATCTTTGACTTCAACCAGTGGAGGCTAGCTTGGGCATTGACCTGGGAAGGGATCCAGATTGTGCTTCTTAAGGAGGCAGACATGGAAGGCAGGGTGGAGGCCTTTCAGCTCCAGGAGTAAGTCAAGCTCATAGGCATGGGTTGAGACCTTCTGGAAAAGGGGCCAAGTCATTTATGGTCAAGCTTCACTGAGGGTCTCCAGATCTTGAGGTTATACCAGTTAAGCTAGACAAGGGTGCTAGGGGCCCAGTTGGGGGTCATCTTGCATTGGATGTCACATGTTTGGAATAGGCTCAATTGGTGGTGTTGACCTCATCCTGGAGGAATTGGTGAAGAGACTGGAGGTCTTCAGTGACTTCATGGGCAACATGTGAGGAGATGTCCTTGAGGGATAGGGTGAGTCAGGGGTTGTAACCTTTGTTGGCAAAGAAATAGGGAGACCCCAGTGGCAGAGTGGGGGTTGTTGTTGTAAGTAAACTCAGCCAGGGATAGTTCTGCATGCTAGTTGTTCTGTAAATAATTAACATAGAGGTGGAGATACTGCTCTAAGATCTGGTTTATTCATTCCATTTGTTCATCAGTCTCCAAATGATAGGCAGTTGACAGGTTGGTCTTGATTTTGAGTGCCTTATATAGAGATTGCCAAAACCAGAAGATGAACAAGGGGCCATAGTCAGAGATGATGTTGTCTGGGAGTTCATTGGAAAAGACATGTTCAAGGAATAATTTGGCAAACTCTGGAACATTGTTGATGGTGTGGCAGGGGATGAACAAGGCTTGCTTGGTGAGTCAGCAAACCACAATGAAGATGGCATTGAAGCCTTCAGATTTGGGGAGTTTAACAATGTAGTCCATCAAGATCAAGGACTAGGGGCAGCAGCCAACAGAGAGGGGCTTCAGCAGACCAT
Organism: Termitomyces sp. DKA64; assembly: GCA_017657295.1. Taxonomy (NCBI): domain Eukaryota; kingdom Fungi; phylum Basidiomycota; class Agaricomycetes; order Agaricales; family Lyophyllaceae; genus Termitomyces; species Termitomyces sp. DKA64. Next base: position 26,348 of record JAGGAV010007857.1, on the reverse strand, counting down.
ATAAGCAATGTCAGGAAACCTTGGCTTGGAGACATGATTTGCAGGCTCATACATACTGGGTGACATTCTTCTTTATCCCTGGCCAAAAGTAAGTCTGGGAAATCAGCTGGAGAGTCTTACACATTCCCAGGTGTCCTCAGAGCTTATGGTCATAGTGCTGTCAGAAAATGTCAAGATGGATGGACTTGTGGTCTAGAGTGTATATTCAGCCTTCCCAAAGCAAGAGTTGCTAATCCAGAGATAGTGTGAAGGTTGTATCAGGATCTTGGGCATTGGTAGAACTGTCCTGGGGGTCATGCTGAGTGAAGAAGGCATCTGGAGGGGCATTTTGAATTTGGTGGAGAATCCCTTCCTTATTCATAATTAGCACAGCATAAAGACATTTGGGGGGGATTACCATGCAGTGATTAAAAGCCTTCCATTTGGCCTCAAGCAACTTCTTTAGGTAGACATCCAGTCTTCAGATGAGGGCATTGGGTTTTGCTCCAAGTCATCCCAGACAGTAGTGAATGGTGAAGTTGTACTCAGACAATGTTTTGGACCAGCAGGCTTGTCATCAACTGAGTTGTTTGGTGGCTATGAAGTACTGTAGATTGTTGTGGTCTGAGTAAACTTGTATATGGTGCAGGATTCCTTCAAGGTAGGCCCTCCACTGCTGGAAGGCTTCAATGATCATGAGGAGCTCCTTGTTGTAGATGTCATGATTGAGCTCTGCAGGAATCATCAAGCAGGTGTAGAAGGTAATGGGGCAGAGGTCCTTACTATTGGAACTCATTTGCAAGAGTATCCTGATGATGGCATAATTGGAGGCATTACATTCAAGTATGATGGGGAGAGCAGGGTCAAAGTGGTAGAGGATTAGGATGGAGGTGAAGGCCCTCTTCAGGAGAGCAAACACACTTTAGCACTTACTGTCCCAGTCCCAGGGAATGTCCTTCTGAGTAAGTTGATTGAGGGATTTTGTGATGCCAGAGTAGTCATTAATGAACCAGCAGTAGAAATTAGCAAAATTCAAAAAGAACTGTACCTCCTTAATGTTCTGGGGCAGGGGCCAATTGAGGATGACTTCTATCTTTGCCAGGTTCATTTGTATGCTGTCCAGAGTAATGATAACTCCTAGATACTCAACCTCAGTGATGTGAAAGGAGCACTTCTCAGGTTTGGCATGGAGGTGGTATTCCCAAAGTCATTTTAGAATGCATTGAACATGACACAGTGTTCTTTTAGGGAGTTTGAGTAGATGAGAAGCCGTCCAAATACATGATAACAAAGATGTCATTCATGTCATGGAAGATATTGTTCATGAAGTACTGGAAGGTAGTGGGAGAGTTCATCATACTGAAGAGCATCACAAGATACTCAAAGAGGCCATAGTGGGTGTAGAAGGTGGTCTTTCATTTATGTCCCAGAGCAATCTGGATATTGTTGTAGCCAGACTGGAGGTCTATCTTGGTGTAGACCTTGACACTGCAGAGGCAGTCAACAAGGTTACTGATTAGGAGAAGTAGATATCAGTTCTTCTTGGTGACTTTGTTAAGTTCCCAGTAATCCATACAAAAATGAAGGGAGCTGTTCTCTTTCTTGGCAAAAAGGACAGGGGCTCTGGCAATGGAGATTGAGGGTCAGATGAAACCCTTTCCAAGCATGTTATTGAGGTAGTCTTTGAGAGCCTGGAGTTCAACTTCTGACATGTTGTAGATCTTGCTGAAAGGGGAGGAGGTGCCATCTCTAAGATCAATCATGTAGTCATAGGATTGGTGTTGGAGAAATTCCTTTGTGCTTCCTTTTGGAGAACACATCAGTGAATTCATGGTACTCTAGAGGAACTACTTCACATAATATTTGTTCCTCTATCTCCAGAGTCTTAGGTGAGATGGTGCCAGTGTGGATATATTCTTTTGGAAGTGTTGGAGTGATCTGGAGTTGGAAGGCAGAGGTGCCATCCTGCAAGATCTATGCAAAGGGAATGGCACTAATGATTTTGATGTCAAAGGCTTTTGAGTCAATAATGTCAGGCATTGAGGGTGTGGTGGTGGGGGCCAGGGTTGCTGGGGTTTAAGTGGGGTAGTTTGAGCCCTTGTACTAGTTGCAGAGAATGTTGGAGGGAAGCCATCAGAGTGTGCCTGCAGGAGTTTAGGGCAGAGACACTTCTTCCTTCTCTTCAAGGTTATTCTTAGGCAGGGTGGGAGCTCTGATGGCTCTGGTGCTACTGGGGCCAAATTGGAGTTGTTGGAGTCATGGGAGGAGTAAGGGCAGAGAGTGATGGTGGCTGCCAGGCAGGCTTTAGGGCTGGGGAACCACATGGTAAGGTCCTTCTAGTTGATGTCAGAGTTGACATTGTGCAGCCAGGGAAGTCTAAGCACAATTGGGATTGCCTCCAGAAGTTGGATAATGAGGAGGCAGGTCAGGAATTGTAGGCCATTGTCAAAGGTGAGGGAGCCGAGGTAAAATTTGATGATTCTAGAGGTGGTAGATCTCTCATCAAATAGCTGTGGCTTCAAAGGCATGTCAAGGGGTTTGTGGAGAAGATTAAGCTGATTGCTGATGAAGATCCCAAAAGCTTCACTGTCAATGAAGGTGGGGAGGATGGTGGGGGAGTTGCTGAGGCAGGTATTAATGATGAATGATTGTGCAGATCATGAGCAGAGCTGTGGAGGGGTTCAGAGAGTGTTGGGGGTAACTTCTAAGACATCATAAGTGGGAAGGATGTTAAGGAAATGAGTTCCAGGTTGGGCAAGTCATCCCAATTAAGGTGGAGAGTGAGGCTTGCCCAGTCAATACAAGGGTTGGTTGTTCAGAGCCAGGAAAACCCAAGGATGAGGAGGGCAGAGGCATGCAACTTTGTGATTAGTAGTCAGAGGTCTTGCTGTTGTCTGTTGGCAAAAGTGATCCTTGTCTCTATACAATGAGTAATGTTGCTGGTGGAGGTTGGATTGCCATTGAAGAGTTTTAGGAAGATTGAAAGGGGAAGTCATCAGGGAGGTTGTGTAATAAGTGCTCCCAAGGATTTATCAATGAAGTTGTTGGTTGTGCCACTGTCAATCAGGGTGAGTATAGAGTCAGGGGAGAAGGGGAGGGTGGTACAGAGGAGGAGGTTGTGGGTGGAGTGCAAGAAGAGATGTGCCAGAAGGGTGTCTGAAGTGATTACCATTGTGCAGAGAAAAGTAGCTGGAGTATAGAAGACATCAGAGTCTGATCCATGATTTAGTGTGTCTTTGGGACATAGATTGCTGGGTTGTTTTCTGTAAACTAGTAGTCACAGTCTTCCCTATCAATGGTCTAGATGGCATATCCCATCACCTAGTGTTTAGGGCAATCATTGATGAAATGATCCTGCTCACCACACCAAATACATGCCCCTTCCTTCCATTGATGTGCCTGAGTCTCTGTTGGAATGTCAATCCAGAGCCAGTTCTGGATCTAATTGGTGCACAAGACCTCCTGATTGTCTGTGGGGTCCAGGGGATCATCCAGGTCTAGGAAATTGTCAAATCTGGGAAATTGTCAGGTCTAAGGAATTGTCAGGTCTGGGAAATTGTCAGGTTCAGGGAATTGTCAAGTCTGGAGTCCAAAGAGTCCAGGGCATTGCAAAGATTGGCAGTATTAAGCTGGGTGGGAGGTTGAGGTCTAGGAGGTTGAGTGGTGTTAGCTGAGCCTTGTCTGAGGAAGAACAGGGGTGTGGAGTTAGCAGGTGTTGCAGGAGTGATGATCTGAAGGTTGTTAGTCACTCTGGGCTATCAACCAGGATTGCTGAAGAGGTTCCAGTTGTTCTGCAGGCCTTAGTTTTCACTTCAGTCTTCCCAATAACACTGATCAATATGGGTGACAAGTGCCTTGTATTTATCATACATGGGCTGCTTGAGTGCAAGGTGAAGAACATCCTTGATTCATTGTGGGAGGGCTCAACAAAGGGCAAATCAGAGGGCATTGTAGTTCCACCCTGTCTTGTAGGCTTCCCACTCAAACTCAATAATAAAGGTTGTAAATTATTTGTTATCATGCATCCAGAAGTTGTACAAATTTTCTTCCACCTCTACTACAGTATCAAAGACTCTGAATTTACTAGAGAATTCCTATGTGAAGGCAGGCCAATTGGAGAGTACCAAGTTGTTGGGGTTGAATCAGAGCAGTGCTGTGTAGTGGTCAAAGGCAATGCCTTACAAGTAAGAAGCAGCAAAGGCCACTTGTGAGCTCTCAAGCTGAAAAGTGATGGGCTTAGCTTGAAACATTGTAAGACATTGTGTTAAGAATATCTGCCATTTTTGAGGGTTTCAGCCATTGAAGGGTTTCAGTTTCTGAATGTTGAGCTTTCCTTCCTGGGCCAATGCATTGCATGTGTCATCCTGGGCATTTTGAGTTTGGGGTGAGGGTCCAGCATTGTAGTAGTAATAATAGTTATTTCTGCCTTCACACTGAGGGGGGAAGTTGTCTATGGCCAGGCCTCATCTACCAGGAGGTCTGCTATTGAGAGGCCTGCCACTGGAGGTTTGAGCCAGCATTGCCTAAGAGAGGTCCCAGAGCTCAGTGAGGAAAAAAGGAGGGGGTTCTCTGGGAGTTGGTAGCCCAAAATTATTGGCATTGGCAAGGCAGTTAGGTAAGGAGATAGGTGGGGGTTGGGGCAGCACAGGAAGAAGAGCTATTTTGGGGGCTCTGGGGCCAAGAGGCTGTCAGAGGGAGAGCAGGGGGTTGTTATGGAGGGATGGGGCATATCTCTGAGGAGGGCAGAGGTCAACATGGAGGGGTCAATCTCTGGAGAGCTCAGGAGCTCCTTTTCAAGGAGCAGGTTTCCTTTGGGGTTCTCTAGCTCATTGATGTAAGAAAGAGTATGGATAGAAGTGAGATCATCATTGAAGGCAAGGGGTTGGGGGGGTCTCTGGATGGGGCATTCAGGCTCAGTGGGCTAGTCCCAGGTATGGAAGGTGCTGGGGATGGAGTTGGCCTGGAGTTGAGCAGAGAGAGCCAGAGTGTGAGCAGCAGGCTGGTCAAATAACCCTCTGGTGGAGTTGAGGGACCTCAGAATATTGGATGTGGCATTGAGCTCTTCTTATTATCAAGGAATGGAGGCTGAGGCATTGGCTTGAGTCCTGGTAGGTTCTTTTCATTATACATGGAAGGAGTGGGCAGGGTCCAAGAAGTCTTTGAAATGGCAAGGGTTCAGGCTGGTGTGTATTTTGTTGATCAGAATGCAGAGTTCTTCTTAGAGGCCAGCATCAATCCTGAGGATACTCCTGACATTCTTGGGAAGGATGCCTTGCTAGTAGTGCTTGTAGAAGTCCAGGAGGCAATCCATCCAGGTCTCTAGTATTTCAGAGATGTTCTGGTGTCCCAGGCTAATAAGGAGGGCTCTTGCTTTTTTGGCAAATTCAGTAGAAGCTAGGTGGAAAGAGCAGAGGACCTCATCACACTGTTTGATGTAGGCTTTGACTTGTTGCTGCCTAGAAGAGGGTGGGGCTTGGATGGGGGAAGTAGCAGAGGGTGCCAAGGGGGGAAGTATCTATTAAGTTGTTCTGGGGAGACTGGGGCTGCAGCAGAGACAGAGTAGACATAGTAGAGCCTAGAGGGAAAAGCCAAGGGTACTGGGGCCATAGGTACTCAAGAGGCCAATGGGGTGTTGGGCTGTAGGCAAGGGTAGGTCCCTTTGATGGGGTATAATAAGGAGTGGCACCAGTTCAAAGGTGGGCCCTGCCTAACAGATGAGCTGTAAGGGGTGGGATTTGGTTCTGGAGCCTAGTATCATGGAGTGGCTGTGACATAGTGGTCAGGCATTGGATAAAATGGAGGATAGTAGAGGTTGGATACTGGCCTATCATAATAATCAGTTCAATAACTGGTAGGTGAATATGTGGAACTATAGTTAGACATTGAGAATAGGATAAGGAGAAAGACTTGTTATTATGTTAGATTCTGCTGACTTGGGGGCTCAGCTATACTGGGCAAGTTTCTTACTAGGCAGACACAACATCTACACTTATGACTGGCTCTGATGAGCTCTGAAAGAGTGAAACAGGGCAGGCAAAGATGATAACAGTGGCTTGGAGAGGTCTAAGATACTCTGGTAGATTATACAAAGGAGCAGGAGTGATGAACAAGTGGGAGACAAGTATGGTATAAAGCTTTGGAGCTGAGATATCAAGGGTTCAGCAAACTCAAAATTGGACTTTAAGTCAAGAGTGAAGGTTTTGGGGATTTTATAAGTGAGAAAATAGAGTTGAGTGAAGGAAGATGGATGTAACTGAGAGTCAAGATGAGGTGAGAGACTGAAGAAATGAGACAAGACAAGACTTAGGAAATAAATGAGAGACTGGAGACAAGAATGGAAATAATAAGATTGGACTGATAAGATTTGAAAAAGATGAGATTGAAATGATAAGATTCAAGGAGATGATATGGAACAATAGAGACAGAGACATGAGAGACATAACAAACATGAGAACATAGATAATATCAAGACTACCCTAACTATGACTACATTATGGCTTAAGTACTTGCAGGGGGAACTTCTCCAGGACTGTGGGTAGATTGTGCAAGCAGGTCTTGAATATGGTTGATTGGGGCATCCCAAGACTGGCTAGCCAGGTGTCAATAGTGTTTTGATGTGTAATTGTGATGTGTGCCAGGGGAGGGTGAAAGAACTTTGGAGTTGCCCAGACACTGAGGGAGGACTGGGGAAATCACAGGGAATGCCAGAAAAGCATTAGAAATCTCCAGAGAAGTGTTGGGTGTTGCCAGAGCAGGTGCCAAGGGTAGGGGAGTGTCATAAAGGTTGAAGAAGGATGGGGGTGTGCTCCAGATTTGCTGGACTTTGCCAGGGTAGGCCTAAAGATGGGGCAGGGTCCAGGAATGAGTTGTGACAGCCTGGTGCAGTTGAAAACATGGCCTGTAGAGGAATCACAGGGGTAGCAAAGTTTGTAGGAGGGTGGGCTGTCCCAGGTGGAGGCAGAGGCTAGCAGATGATGAAAGGAGTGATTGGTGAGTGAGGCAGCCTCAGGGCATGCCAGAATATTGCATGAGTGTCTTCTTACTTATTCTGGACCTTGCTAATGTAATGGATCTAGGTCGGATCTGGAAACACTGGGTCCTCCTAGACAGAGCCTCCACAGCATTTGCATTGATCTAAGATGGGTTGATGCAGGTTTCTGGAGACCATCCTCCAAAGTTGGCACAGGAAGTGGTGAGAATGGGGCAGTTACTGATGGGATACCAGAGGCAAAATGCAGTAGCTCTGAGATTATGGTGGAAAGTGGCAGCAGATGTGGAAGAAGCATTGCCCAGGCTTGTAGAGGTCCTAGCAATGGTAAGGGCACAGATGGAGATTGATTTGAGGATTGGGGAGACAGGAAGGGGGGTTCTAGAGGAGGAGTGATGAGGGAGACTTCAGAGTAGATTTCTTGGGCTTTTTGCTATATTATACTGTGTTGTCTGTTCATTTTGTACTTATAGTTGTGTATTATATTTTTTTTGATGGTTCTAAGATGCTCTTTTAGACTGGATAAGGAGTATGGAAATGAGAAATATAGGGGGTTATTGAGGGAGTTGCATCCCTAGTGAATCTGGAGGTGGGGGGGTGTGCCACTATAGCTGTCTGTTCATGTCAGTCCTAGGAGTCCCATAGCTTAGGTGGAGTGTTGCCAGTGGACACTCTAAGGCTTGGCAGAAGCACTGAAAAAGCTTCTCTGGGGTTTCCAAGTGTTGTTGGTGGAGGTTCCAAGCTAGGCAGAGGTGTTGGAAGCCCATGGGGCCATCAAAGTTACACTTAGAAGAGTCTGGATCTATGTACCAGTTATAGGGAATGCTGGGGGAGTCTTCCAAGACTTTGGATAGAGATAAAACATGGTGAGGGGCAGGTCTCAGAGATGTTGAACTGTTCCAATCAAGGTAAAGGAGTGGGATTTGACCAGTTAACATGGAGTTAGTAGTCCAGAGTTAAAGGAGCCTAAGAATGCAGAGTCATGGAAGAATGGGAGGGTGGCATGGAGGTCAAGGGAGCAGGTGAGGAGTGAGGGATAATTTATTGAGAGAGTGTTTGGGAGAAATTACTGTTGTACAGAGGAATTTTAGCCAGGGCAAAGAAGACATAGAAGTCTGATCTGCAATGTGTGGTGCCTTCAAGGCTTAAACTGCAGGATGGTTTTCTGTAAACTGATACTCACAGTCATCCCTGTCAATAGTCCAGATGGCATGTCCCATAACCTGGCATTTAGGGCAATTGTTTATAAAGTGGCCCTGCTCACCACATATAATGCATGCTCCCTCCTTCCATCAATGCTCCTATGTCTCTGCCAGAACATCAATCCAGGGTCTACTTTTGATCTGGCTGGCACTCAGAGTCTCTTAATTGTCAGGGGGGTCCAGGCTATTGTTGGGATCTGGAGGGTTGCTGGAGTCAGAGTCCAGAGGGTTCAGGGCTTTGTAGGAGTCAGCAGTACAGTGGGTAGAGTCTGGAGGACACATGGGGTATGAAGTCAGCAGGTGTTGCAGGGGTGGGGGTCCAGTTGTTGTTACTTGCTCCAGCTTGCCAACTAGAGTTGCTGGAGGTGTTCTAGTTGCTTCACAGACCTTGGTTTTTGCTCCAGTCCTCTCAGTAATGCTGGTCAATCTGCATAACAAGTGCTTTGTAGCCATTGTATATGGGCTGCTTGGAGGCAAGGTGGAGAACATCTTTGATCCATTGTGGGAAGGCATGGAAAAGGGTGAACCAGAGAGCATTGTAATTCCAGCCAGTCTCATAGGCTTTCTGCTTGAACCAGATAATGAAGGTCATAAAATGTTTGTTATCACACATTCAGAGGTTGTACACATTTTCTTCTGCCTCTGCTACAGTGTCAAATACTTCAAACTTACCAGAGAGCAGTGCTGTATAATGGTCAAAGGCAGTGCCCTGCAGGTATGAGGCAGCAAAGACTACTCATGAGCTTTCAAGCTGAAAAGTGAATGAGCTTAGCTTGAAACATAGTGAGACATTGTGTCAGGAAGGTCTGCCACTTCCAAGAGTCTTGGCCATTGAAAGGTTCCAGTTTCTGAATGTCAAGTCTTTCTTCCCAGACCAGAGCATCATGTGTGTTGTCCTAATTGTTCTGGTTCTAAGACAAGGATCCAGTGTTGTAGTAGTAGTAATAATTGTTGTTTCCACCTCCACACTGGGGGGGGAAGTTGTTTATGGCTAGGCCCCATCTCTCTGAAGATCTGCTGTTGGAGGATCCACCACCAGGGTTTGGTCCTGTATTAACTAGAGGAGGTCCTAGGGCCTAGGAAGGAAGTCCTCTAGGAGTTGGTGGTCCAAGATTATTAGTGTTGGCAGATTGGTTAGGGAAGGGAGGTTGGGGCAATGTTGGGGAAAGGGCAGTTCTTGTAGCTTTGGGGCTTATCAGAGGATGACTGGAGCATTGTTATGAGGGGGTGGGGCATATCCCTAGGTGAGGCAGGGGTTGAGGTGAGGGGGTTGGTCCCTAAGGAGCTCCTAGACTCCTTCTTGAGGGGCAAGTTCCTCACTGGAGTTCTCCAGTTCCTAAATGTAGGAGAGGGTGTGGGTGGACATGAAGTCATCATTGGAGAGGAGTAGAAGTGCCTTCTAGGTGCAGTGCTCAGGCTCAGTGGTCTGATCCCAAGTGTGGGGGACATGGAGGACAGTGTTAGCCCTGGAGCAAGTGGAAAGAGCCAAGATGTGAGCAGCAGGTTAATTAAAAAGTACTCCAGTGAGGCTGAGGGACTTCAGGAAGTTGGATGTGGTGTTAAGCTCTTCCTGCTGGTAGAGGATGAGGGTGAAGCTCTCATTCATGCTCCAGCAAGTTCTTCTTGCTATATATAGAAGGAGAGGGCAGGGTCCAAGGGGTCCTCAAATTAGTAAAGATTTGGGCTGGTGTGGATTTCCTCAATCAGGACATAGAGTTCATCTCAAAGATCAGAGTTGACTTCAAGGATCCTCCTGACATTTTCAGGTAGGTTGTCCTGCTGATATTGCTCATAGAAGGTTAAGAGGCAGTCTGCCCATGTCTCCAGTATCCTGGAGATGTTATGGTGTCCCAGGCTGATGAGGAGGGCTCATATACATCTGGCAAAGTCAGTTGGGAAGAAGTGAAGGGAGCAGAGGACCTCATTGCACTGTTGGACATAAGTTTCAATCTGTTGCTGTCTGGAGAGGGTGAAACTTGAACTAGGGGAGCAATGGAGAGTTGAGGCCATAGGAGGAGGTAGCCATCAAGTTGTTCTGAGAAGATCAGGGCTGCAGCAGGTACTGAGTAGGAGTAGTAGGGCTTTAGTAGGGCTTTGAATTGCATGCAGGAGTAGGTTCCTTCAACAAGATACAATGGGGGGTAACACCAGCCTGAGGAGAGTCCCTGACTAACTGATGGGCCATAGGGGATTGAGTTCTGATCCAGGACCCAGTACTGTGGAGTTGGTGAGATATAGTGGTCAGGTATCAGCAGATAGAATGGAGGGTAATATGGGTCAGGTACTGGCCTTCTGTAATGGTCAATTAGATAGCCAGGAGGTGTGTATGCAGGATTGTAAGTAAACATTAGGAATGGGTAAGGGGGGGCCTTAATCTTATGTCAGGTTTTGCTGACCCAGGAGCTCAGCTCCACTAAGCAAGTCCTTACTAGGCAGAAACAACATCTACACTTACTATTCCATGCTCTGGTGAGCTCCAGAAGAGTGAAACTGGGTGGACAAAGTGGGGAAAGGTGCTCTAGAGAAGTCTAGAGTGCTCCAGAAGGATGTGTGAAGGAGCAGGAGTAATGGACAAGTGGAGAGTGAGTACAAGACAGAGCTCTAGAGTCAAATATCAAGAATAAAGAGGAACTCAGGGCTAGGCTCCAAGTTGAAGGCATGGGGAGGGTTTTGGAGGTCATGGAGTTGAGGAGAAGAGTCAGAGTAATAGGAGGAGAGTCAGATGTAGCCAGGAGAGTTGAGATGAGACAAGAAACTGAGAGGAATGAGATAAGATGAGACTTAGAAGATAAAGATGGAGACAAGACAAGAAAGAAAACTAATAAGATTTGGAACTAATAAGATCAAAGCTGATGAGATGGAACAACAAAATGAAAACACACAAAACAAAACAGTAATTTAGGTAATATTAAGGCTACTTTAACAGATACTATTCTATAACTTATATACTGACCACAGGACCTCTCTGAGGATAGCAGGTGTGATGGCAGGACTCAACAAAGACATGTGGGGCTGCCAGGTGTTGGTTCTAATCAGGTGGCAGGCTGCAGTGGTATTTTGATAGGAACTGATGAGAATGCAGGCTGCAGATAATGGAAACTGATGGGAATTTGGATCATGCCATAGTTGTTGGGAAGTTCTGGAGTGGTTTGGTAGATCAAGGGAGCAAGTCAGTAGTGTCAGCCAGGTTCAGGAGAGATGTTGGGGATGTTCAGGAGCTTGGAAAGGCTAGTGGTAATTTGGTCAGAGTCCATTGGGACTGCCAGAATTTGCCAGGGAGTGTTAGAGATTGCTAGGGTGAGTGCTGAGAGTGAGCAAGGGTTGAGGAAGTTTGAGGAGGCATTGGTGAGTGCTCCAGAGATGTGAGGGGGGACTTTGGAGGTCCCAGAGTGAGTTGTGAGATGAGGGAGAAATGGAGATTAGAAGAAATGCAAAGCAGAAAGCAGGCCTGTGAGCCTAGAAGTAGCCTAAGGTGGCAGAAGAAGTATATATACTAGCTAATACCTGAACTACCAGGACCCCAGAAAGAATGGTGGCAGTACAAGTTTGAGAAGCATCCCCCCATATACTTGCTTGAACTCTGTTCCAAGTTATTTCCAAGGTTTGATCATTTAGTATCAGAGATCTTCCTTCAACCTTCAGTTCTGCTCTCTTCACTTGCATGACCCCAACATCTCTAACTTTTTAATAGCCACCTCCAGAACTTTGTACCTTACACCTTGGCACTCATTCCTTGCTCATGCTGCTTTTTGCACATTTCCAGAATTCTCCAAAATTACCCAGATCACTTCCCAGACCCTGTCTCATCAGTTCCTCATGTCTAGAGCTTGCCAGAGCACAGATTATATATGTAAGGTGTCATGTTCACCTAGTAAGGACTTGCTCAGTAGATCTAAGCCTCCAAGGTCAATGGAACCTGACAAGGTAAAGATGAGTTGCTGCCTCTGCTGCTGCATAACCTATGCAGAAGAAGCTTGCTAGGAGCATAGAGCAAAGGTCTGTGAGCATGCTGCTATGCATGCCTGTTGTGCAGGGCATCTTCCTTATGCTGGTCTTGACCTCTTGCATCCTCCCCCTTTGGCATTCCCTTATAAAGAGGCTCTCTACAAGGATGTCCAAGGTGCTAGTGTGAACTCCAAGAAGATGATGGATGCAAAGGGGAATTCACTAGCACTCCAGACTCTAAGTCTCCAGACAAGACTAAAAGGTAGGTAATAAGATCTATGCTACAACACTCTGCTCTCCTCCCACAAGAGTAGAAATTTATGCTAGTCAGACAACCTCTCAATGACTAGCTTAGGTGTTTGCAGCAAATTCCCAGCCCAAGCCTTTTTATAGCATAGTTCCTCATCATCTCCATGATTTTAAGGATGCTACCCAAGCCTTTTTGTAGTACAGTTCCTCATCATCTCTACAATTTGAAGGATGTATTCTCTAAGACATTGTTTGATTCACTCCAGAATACAAACAATAAGACCATGCAATTGAGCTGATATTTTGTGCAGAACCCTCCAACTGTAAAGTCTATTCACTTGCACTCCATAAGTAGAATGAGCTAGATGTATTCCTGCAAGAGAATCTTAGCTCTGGTCAAATATGGCCCTCTAAGTCTCCAATGGCCTCCCCAGTCTTTTTCATCAAGAAGAAAGATGGATCTCTTTGTCTGATTCAGGACTATCAAGTCTTGAATGCAATGATGATAAAGAATTGTTATCCCTTGCCACTCATTTCTAAACTCATTAACAACCTTTGAGGTGCATGCTACTTCACCAAGTTGAATGTCCATTAGGGCTACAACAATGTGTGCATCAGAGAAGGAGATGAGTGAAAAGCAGCATTCAGAATCAATCACAAACTCTTTGAGCCTCTGATAATGTTCTTTGATTTCACTAACAGCCTAGCCACCTTTCAGACAATGTTGAATGACATCTTTTGTGATCTGATTACAGAAGGTGTTATTTTTATGTATATTAACAATATCCTCATCTACACAAAGACTCTAAAGGAGCATCATTGAATTACATGCATTGTCTTTGAAGCTCTATCTTAAGCCTGAAAAGTGTGAGTTCAAACAAACTAAGGTCAAGTATCTGGATTTGATCATCTCACATGGAATGGCTGAGATGAATCCAGTTAAGGTAGCTGGTGTTGCAGAGTGGCCAGAGCCAAAAAACAAGAAGGAAATACAAGCTTTTTTGGGTTTTGTCAACTTTTATTGGAGGTTCATACAGGATTTCTCTCACTATGCTTGTCCTCTTTTTGATCTCACTGTCAAGAACACAGCATAACAATGGAAGTCCTTGCAGCAAGTCACTTTTGACACTCTCAAGCAAGCTGTCACCTCTAAACCAGTCCTCCTATGCCCTGATAATGACTCTCCTTCCCATGTCAAAGCTGATAGCTCTGACTTTGCCATAGGAACAATCCTCTCTTAGCATTCCAAGAAAGATACAAGCCTGATGACCACATATATTTAGACAGCTCTGACATAAAGACAACAAGGCCATCACAGAAGCTGTCACATTGTCACTTTGGCCCTTTTATGTTGGAAAAGAAGATAGAGCTCTTAGCACACCAGCTCAAGCTCCCTATAAGCTTGGGTCAACTGCATCCAGTCTTGAGTGTGGTCAAGCTATTTTCAGCTCCAGAGGACCCAATTCCTGGTCACTGCCTAAAAGCACCACCACCACCAAATCTAGTTATGATGAGAAGAAGTATGAGGTGAAGGAGATTTTGGATAGCAGGGTGTTTTGAGGGAAGTTGCACTTTAAGGTGAAGTAGAAGAAATATAGCATTGAGGACATCTCTTGAGAACTGCAGAACAATATATATATGCTAGCTCTGATTCAGCACTTCTATTGCAAGCATCCCAATGCACCAAAGGCAATTTGGAGCATCTATCTCATCTCAGCAGCCAACCAAGCAATCTGCAACTTTTTCTATCCAGTATGTTGAGATGTCACATGCTAAAGGGGGGTGATGTCAGAGAACTACTCATATCAGACCTCCTGATTGTTTTCTTATTCTGTGCCTGCCTTTCATCTTGGTTTCCCCATCTTCTAGTGACAAGCACTTTCATCTAAGAGCTATCTGTTGGTTATATTTGCATGTAGTCACATATAGGGAGCCTAGAGACCAAGGCCATTTACAATGAATTTCTACTTTTGGTTCAATTTCCAGAGTTTTGGCAATTTTTAGTGCTTGCACCTTAAATTTGGGGTCAAAGTTTTCTCTGTCATACTTCTGTCATACTGTACATACCTCAGAAGGAAGATGAATGCAAAGAAGATTTTGCTGCTGCTCTTGACTCCAAGTCTACAAATAAGACTATTGAAGTAGGAAACAGGATCTATGCTACAACACTCTGCCCCCCTCCCACTGTGGCAAAGATCTAAACTAGTTAGACAACTTCTCAACAACTAGCAGAAGTGTTTGCAGCAAACTCTCAGCCCAAGCCCTCTAATAGCACAGTCCCTTATTACCTCCAGGACTTTGAGGATGTATTCTCCAAAGCATTATTTAATTCATTCCCACAGTGCAAGCAATGGGACCATACAATCAAGCTGCTACCCATTGCAGAGCCCTCCGGCTACAAGGTCTATCACCTTATAATCAGAATAAGCTGGACATGTTTCTGCAGGAGAATCTTAGCTTCAGTCAAATACAACCTTCAACATCTCTAATGACTTCCCCAGTCTTTTTTATCAAGAAGAAGGATGGGTTGCTCTGTTTGGTTAACTGCTCCATCAGCTGAAGGCTTGGCAATAGAGCCAAGTGCCTGGTCCTCTATGATTACATGCATGTCCATTGAGGAAGGTAAATGTTAAAATTTCAATGTTCTGATCATATTTCATGGCAATGAACTTCTTTTCAGAAGTTTGGTGCAGTGCTATAGGGCACAATTCAATTGCTGATTTAACAAAAAAAAAATGTAACATTGCTTCTATGGTGTTGCTACTTACAAGGCACACCCATATGTTAAACCAGTCAATGAGATGTGACTACAGGTATACTAATAAGGCAATGCATTACATTATATAATACCACTCCAAGATAGGCAGTGCCAGAAGGTACTGCTATATATATGTAAATAATATAATGTAATGCCTATCTAATCAAGCATTTGCCAGTTTACCCAAAGGACTGTATCTGAGATGTCCTTTAGGAATGTAGAAGTCCTTGGACACTCCATGACATACTTGTGCTTATCTCTTACTAAATCTCATCCTGTAAAGTAAATAACTCTATTTGTTTACAAGTAATACTCAGTCATACTACATTATTAGTGGGACTGAGGACTAAATAACTCTCTTTGTTTACATTATCAAGCAAAAAATTACAAGAAATACCAATAAAATGTCTTTTTTTAGGTCCCCAGCTGATTTGCCCATTGTCACAATGTTGTGGTGACAAAGTGATTTGCACTATAGAATCAAGCAAGTTTTGAATAAGGCAATTCCATATTAGAAAAGTCTGAATCTCAGAACAGAGGATGTTAATAATAATGACTTCACTATATTCCCCTAGTAGTGAATGTTAATACACTGTATGAAGAATGCAATATGGCTTTGCTTCATGTTCTTAATTTGTTGTCAAACATAGTCATGTTTTTGTCATGTGCTGAGTAAATTACAGGTAATATACCCTATCAAAAATACCTGAAATTCTGGCCTAGTAAGTTACTCCCCTTGAGGTTTTTACACAATCCTAATCTTGGCTAAGTCCATAAAAATACACCAGATTGTTAGTATGGGGTATTGAGAAGCAAGAAAGGGCCACATGTAATATGGAAGGCAAGAAGCATATATCTGGCTCACACAAGCCAAAAATTCAGGTAGATGCAACAAAATCAACTATAGGGAGCACATTATGACAAAGCAGATAATCCTTGCAAATCCAACCTAGGATTAACTATTTTTATCACCAACTTCTCCATTCCATCCATTTTTTGCAAGGAACTCCATGAATTTTGCATCTTCTTCTGAAAAATCTACTCCTGTCATATCTGGAATAAAAAAAAATGTGACCAATACACCAGTAATACCACAGATGGCTGTTACAATGATTTAAATCATCCAGATACCCCTGACATAGCCACTATAAAACTTGCCTGCAATAATGAATGTCCATCTATACATCCAATCAGCAAGCTATTGATGACTTTAACAACCATGAGACCTACTTCTTCCCAAGGTTGACCTGGATTGGCATGAAAGCTTGTGTACCCACAGCAGCACCAGCTTTTCCAATTGCAGCAGACAGACCATAGCATGTTCCTCTGTTTTTATGATCCACTAGAAAATATGATTCCAAATATATATATATATGATTGTTTACCTCACAGGTGTAGCATATGACCTGGATAGACAAGAAGATCAAGCACTGCTGATAAGATCCAATTTCCACTCACTCTGCACTCACAAGCCCCAAAATGTCACCAGGTCCCTGCATTTGTCAACACCAAAAGCATTTAGAAAAGCTGATTCATGTACCAAATTACCAAAAGATTGCATGAGTCCATAGCTGGCATACAAGCAACCAAATCCAAATCAGCATTGTTGGAATCCTTCACATATAGAGATCTGACACATACAAAACAACAAACAAGGGTATGATCTTGGTGATTTTATCAAAACATAAGCCAATAATGAGACCTAAACCACAAACACAACTTTAGTAGAAACTTCCTGAAACACAAACAAGGAATGTCTTGACCAAATACAAGATAGCCGCTGAATCCGAGCATCATCTGGGTGATATGTGGTAGGTTGAATGCTTGACAATCAACCAAGACTGACAGTGTTTCTTCGACCTATCTTGTTACAGAACAAGGCACCGAATAAGACCCCGGGTAAGGAAAGTGATCCGAGCAGAAGTTGCCATTCGGCAGTCCTTTTGATAGAACCATCGTGGATGATGTTCGAGATGATCGTGCCCGAAAACACACCGTTCGGAAAAGTGACCTGTTGACACTAGCCGTGAATTTGTATCACTCAATACATACGCGACCTCCTACAAAGTCATAAAGAAACCTAATATATTGAGTCAGTATGTGATTCATTAGAAAAAAGGGTTTAGTGTCACGTACCACGCGCCACAAGTGCCGATGAGGGGCCGCCAATACCGCTTAATGACCAATATGTATGGTACACGGCCTGCAGACCAAGATAGATCCAATAACAGTTGTAGACAGCTTCTTAGTCTCACGTTTGATTGCTCCATCACGATAGAGCTTGGAGTGAACCATCCGTAGACGGAAATAGAATACTGCCAGAGGCAAAACGATACCAACCCCAAAACAGACACGCCAGACAGTCTGCAGGTGGTCTGTTCCAGCGGCAGATAGAACGATCAAGAATACAGAGACTGCCAAAGGACCGCCAAACTGCGTTTATGAGCCTATATCTACAAGAAACAAGATTGAGACTAACGACGAGAACAAGGTTGGTAACCATAATGAAAACTAAACGTGAGTCAGTCACTTGTGGAGTCACGAGGCTGACTCAAACCTGGCCCACGGGTCTGGACGGATGCTTGATTCGCGGCTTCAGATGCACTGGTAGAAGCAGCAGGATACTCTCCTCCAACTCCCTGAGGAAAGTAGGTCACAGAAGAAGGTACATTATCAAGAAACAAAAAAGACACCCACAACCCCAGTGATACCCCTTGTGTGCGGTTGAATAATAAGTAAAACGACGAATATTGTCACAAGGATTCAAATCGCACCGAGCAAACGTTAGGAACCAGAACAAACCCGCGGGACTTCCTCCCTTCCCGTGAGCAGCGGTAGCAAGTGTTGCGCCGAGGACGATAAGAACTGTCGTGAAAACTAAGCCAGCCTTTCGACCAATGCGGTCACAAACAATCCCTATGAAAACTTGACCAATTATGGCACCTTACGGAAGTGATTTGCGGCTGGCTGAGTATATAGACGGGGAAATGACTCACCGACAAGTAATGAGTTAGATACTCGTGTGGAAACATCGGATGTATAAGCCGTGTGATAAAGAGTTTCAAAAACCACCTGCCAGTGTTGAGATGTAGTCAATAACCACGACAGCACAGAAAGCACAAGAAACAGACATTAGTCATGGTCATGACACTGTTCTGGTCTAGAAGTCGCAAAGCTAGGCTTTGTTCGAATTTGAGAAAGAAAGGCACCTACACCCATCGCTGACTAAACCAAAGCCTGCTGCAAGGATGGTGAATAGTCCACTGATACGTTCTTTCGAGGTGAAACGTTCATTATCAGGATCTAATATCTGCTCAACCTCTTCCTTGGTTTTAGTTCCAATGTCAAATTCAGGATATGAGGACATTTAGTCGAATGGCTACGCGCAAGCGGGAACCAAACAATCCAAGTTTATCAATCATCATTTATATGGCTTGACATGAACACGTGCTGACGGACAAGAGACGGATTCTCTTTGACATTGATCATTGGTGGAATGCATCTATAAACATAGATCAAATAATTGGTTCATCCATTTGAAGAAGTCGAAGTTGAGCTGTGTGCTCATTCAAATGTCGACCGCTGAGAGTACTTGGTCCCTATGCTTTGAAAAGGGTCTTCCTGACGTTTGGTTGAGGGTCAGCCTGACTCCTGTTAGAAAATGTTGATGGACCGACGATCGATACCACGTCATGTGCATAAAAACAGCTATCAAGTGCCGTCTAGCACTATTAACCAGTCGTTTGTCCATAGCTTTTCGGCCAACTACTTTGACCCATTCCTTCTAGGGAACGGATTTCAGGCTGAGTCGAAGTCAATGTCAGACAAGTAGCCATAGTACTTACGTGGTAGGTATCTAGTCACAAGAGACTCGCTGGGCATGTTTAACATCAAACGTGCATAAACTTGCAGCATGATCGGCGGCGATGTTTCAAGTGGTTGCGCGCTCTGGGCAAACGAGGACTGTCATTGTGAATTTTCTTCTCATTTGGTGAGAAGCTGAAAAGGTTCAAATAAAATGCAAATTGTGAAAACAGATTATTGGTGATCGACGAGCAAGCCGCAAAGTCGAGTATGCAATAAATTTTCAAAACTCACGTTCATGTCATGTACATCGCGTTCACGATCGCGGGTCCTCCGACAATCGTGCTTTTCCGGTTTCACACGGTCCCCCTCCAATTCGGTCAACTCTGAGGGGCCTCAAGCTTCAACGCATGCCTAAGACGATTCAACATTGTGCACTGCTTCATTAGAACTATGAACAGCCAAGTCCAGATAATTTCAAGTCAATTCCTCATGCTATCTAGCAACGACCCCTATCTTTGAGGATACTGATGATCATTTGGTAGTAAGGACTGCAGGTTCACTCACTCATTTGGATTTTTTCCGCGCCATCAAATTCCATGTACGAAGGCTATGTTCGTGCCCGGTAGTCTGTGGAACCTATCCTGGAAAAACATTGTTTTGGCCGTGTGTCCCCGGTATGTCCGGCTCTTGAGCTTTTTATATATTCTCCTTCGCCCTGTGTCCGGCCATCGAGAACGTAATAGCAACCTTGCAAGACATCCAATTCGCCTTTGAGACAGCCCTGTTGAAAATTCCATAGAGTTGCGACACACCCTTCTAACTGGCGTTTCCGGGAAAGAGCATTTTCTATTGCCTACGTTTCGGCTAATCTGAATCCGGAACAGATTGGGAGCGGGCCAATAGGTATTCAAAGTCACGAAGCAAGACTGGGAAGACAGTGTATGTATTTGACTCGTAAAAGTAATCTGGTCTCATCAGTTGGGAATTAGTGCACGATATGGTGAGAAGTTCACGAGGCTGTTCTTGTTCAATGTGGAGACATCAACGTTAAAAAGTTTGACCTGCTTCTGCCGGAAGCTTTCTGTGATCACTTGGTGGAATTTCGTGCACTCGGAATCGGGGTAAGTTCTCACATTCTCTAGGGGTCGCCTAACTCCCTTTCCCGATCAGGCAGGAATGCATTGGTGAAATGACAGGGGAAACAGTATCCTGGAAGGTCACCGGTCAAGTTTCGCAATTTCAGGAAACATCCGGTACAAGCATCTCAGGCTATGTCCGAAATGATTTACGCACGGTTAAAACTTGGTTAGGACAAGAATGCTCACACACCCGTAGATGAGAAATGGCGTTCGGTGCCGGACATCGGAAACCGATCCGGCGATGTCCGAATCTTATCAGACAAAGGTCGCTCTTTCATCTCGTCTACTTTAAGACTCATACCTCAGAAACTATCCTTACTCACACCCCAAAGTTCTGCCATTGTCCCGCTCATTCGGAAAGCTATGACGCCTCCCTTGGTCACTACAAATACCATGTCTTCCTCGTCTACCCTTTGGGCTACTGGTCAGTTGGTTCAATGCTATGTGCGACGGCTCCTGCACTCATGTCAGCTCAGCTTCCAAAGAATGGGTCATTGCACCCAAGCCAAAGCCCGGGCGTAAGCCCAAGAAAGATGTCTCTAATGCTGCCAAGGCTGAAAACGATGTATGCCATTTTTATTCGATATTTTCCCTGCCCTCTCCAGTAATAGCGACCTTCGCATCCTATAGACAGCCGATGCCAAAGGGCGGCGAATTCAGAATAGGTTTGACTACATATTTTTCTTCTGAATTCGAACTGATCTGTGTCAAGAGCTGCACAACGTGCTTTTCGCGAGCGAAAACAGTCCCAACTCGCAGAGCTCCAAGCCCGTGTCCAGTCATATGAACAGGGGGATATTGAGCGCAATGTCGCTCTACAGAATATAGCCAAGCGTCTTAAAGAAGAAAATGAGATTTTGCGCGCCGAAAACGCTCTGCTCAAAGAGAAACTTGCTAAATTCGGACTTATGCCCACAGTTCGTTCCGAGAACGACAAGAAGCGGCCAAGAGACGATTTCTCGATCCTGAACCCAGATCTCAAGCGTATCAAGACCGCTGAAGATTCCCCTCGGCCACCCCCCACTCTGTCATTCACACCTTCCCCCCCTTCCACAGCGTCTTCTCCGAATTCTTCAAGCAGTTCTGATAATAGATGCTCACCACTTCCAAGTTACGAGATGCAACCCGACTCCATTCAGACTCCCCAGTTAGTGGAATTTCCCTCAATGAAGCCAACGCAAGTCGACGGGAATAGTTTTTCCCCCTTTAACTGTGGTTTTTGCACGGAAGATACGCCATGCATGTGTCGTGAACTTGTGCAACAAGTGCACGCTCAGAGCAGTTATGGCCAATCAAACATTGCCTCCAATATTCAGACAGCAAATTCTATCCAGATGACTCCAGGTCCCCCTTCGCCTCCTCAATGTATTCTTGAGAATCTTCCACCTTATCAGCCGGCGGTTCCCCTCCGTCGCCGACCTGGAACATCCAATGTAAATAGTGTATTTGCAGTCACTTCACAAGCCCTATCCGTAACCTGCACCGGAGATCCGTCAAATTGTATGGCTTGCGCGGATGATGCCTTTGGCAGAGCTTTCTGTTCAGCTATCGAGGAATCTCTCACTTCACAGGCACCTTGTCCTGATTGTCCTTGCAATCAGGCCGTGTCTTTTAGTGGACTCCATCGTGATCGTAATCCTTCAAGTGATAGCCGCCGTACGTTGTCTGATTACACACCCTCCGCATCTACTTCTTCGATAGAAGCAGGCTCCGAAACTATGCCTACAAATGATGCATGGCGGCAGATTAAAGCGCATCCAAATGTTTCCTTCGCCGACCTTGCCCTTCTCGCTGAGGTTGTTGCACGTAGATCCAAATGCACGGGACCGAAGGTCGTCATCTTACCGGCTCTGGGGTCCGTGACTCCAGAGCGCACAGCCTCGCCTGCTAGTAGCACGATCAACCTGTCGGTAGATCACGAGTCTGTCTTGCTGACGGATCCACATGCCCATTTTCGCGAAAAGGAGCGCATTCGCTCAAGTGGACCGCCTTCTTCGCCAAGGCTCGTCCCTCAAGACGTCTTGATCAGATGTGGACGACAAAGGGTACGTGAAGTGCCAACAGACGCAGTTCAGACTGCACTACGTCTTCTTGATGCCAAGTTCACATAGTCCTCGAACCTCACTTTCCCCAGCTGGAGTAGTATGTTTACATTATTACAATCGCTTGTTTGGAGGATCATGGTTAGATATTTTACCGTTGTTCAAACGTCTACGCATCTTTCCCGTATGCCATACGGTTCTTAGCCTATTCAGCTCCAAATGCAGCGCAAGCCTATTCTCTTTGGTTGGTTCAAAATCTCCCGGGCGTTGTTTTGTGTGTAGCGAACGGAAGACCTCAACCAGGTGTTTGAGTGGAACGTGTTCTAAATCGGCAGGAAAAGGTTGGATATATGTCCACAACGTTCGCAAAACGGTCTTAGCCATTTGATAAGCTCCGATCATGAAGAAAGCGCTGGCGACTGCATCAATCGATGGTACATCGGGTGCGATACCTGATGAAACCATGTCCTCAAAGACTTGTATTGCCTTGTCTGGATTACCCTTGTAAGCATACCCGACAATCAAAATGGTAAACATGACGACATTCGGCTTGACGCCGGCACGAGAGGCTGAATTCATGACATCGAATGCACCCTCGAGATCGCCTGCTCGCGCAAAGCCTTCCATCAGAGCACTGAAATGATATTCGTTAGGATGAATTCCCCGTTCGAGCATGACCTCGAAGACTTCCTTGGCCGCATCTAGATCAGGCCGTATGAGACTGTCGTGCCGAATGCGCAAGGCAAACATGGGGGCGTCGCTCAGTATATCCCGCGATCTGAGCGATTCTATGGCAGGACGAACCAAACTTCGCTGTCGCAGCGCTTTTGGAAATTCGATGCCTGCTGTAGGGTCAAAAGAGGCTGAATCACTAGATATACGATATTCTGGGTAGGGCCGTGCATGGGCCTCACGAGTTCTGGAAAATTTTGCTGCCACATTGTCCCAGCCAAAACCGTGAATGAAGTTTTTTTGGGTGTGAAGAGCACTGCTGCAAATGATATGTATATGTCGTAGAGTCGGTAGGATATCAGAAGAGGAAAGGCGACGGAGTAGGCGCGTTAAAACTCGTGAATGACCACGTTCGACCCGCTTGACATGATTCATGAGGATCTCCAAAGTGGCAGCAGTAGGCTTGACATTGTGATCGTGCATGATTTGCAGAACAGTTTCCATGCCTTTCAAACCATGTGTCGATAGAACACCTTTGATAAGTGAGTTGAAGATGCGAATGGTCGGTGGTATCCCAGAGGGGACCCACGGGAGGTCATCAGACGTTGTGGACGATAGCAAACGATCGAATTGAGATGACGACCTTTTACCAGGGCTACACAAGTTTGCAACCATGCGAACAGCAAAATCCCCCTTTCCACCTGCGTAAAGAGCATGGATTACTGAAGCGAATGCATTGGGAGTGATCTGGACTTCGGCCATCAACATGGCTCCGAATATCTGAAGCGCACCACGAGGATTCGATCGTGAGACTTGGTGATTTATGAATAAGGAATATGTAGCGGCATTTGGAGTGAGAGGTACTGTGATGGTTGGGATGCGCGGGGAATTTGTAGACTCCGCGTTACTAGATACCTGTCCTGGTGTCATCATCGCAATGATTGGCTCCATTAAAGTTCGATTAAAAAGTGTAGACAATTGCAGTGCGCCTGTGACATCGTGTGCATCAAGACGGAGAGTGATCAAATTGTTGAGCACGGCGACGGCGGTGGTTGGTGTAAGATCTTCAAGGCTTTGCAAAGCCCGAGCCTCAACATCCAGATCCAACCCCAACCGTCGATAATGGGTTGCAACAATGGCATGCGTAGTCGCATCCGGTGGACAGCCTGCTTCTGTCATCATTTGGAGACATTGCTTTGCCTTGTAAAGATCGCGGTTGCGGATGTGGCCGGACAGAACAAGATGAAACGTACGCCGTGTGGGTTCTAGATTATGTTCCTTGAAATCGGCCAAATTGTGTTGAAGTGCTTGGTAGTTTTCGGTCTCCACATGAGCACGAATCCGCCAATTTAGCAACCGTGAGCTCAAACGCCCTCGATGCTGTTGTGCAAGAGAGACGGCTGAAAGGACACCACTCCAATTTCTTTTCCCTGCTAGATGGAAAGAAACACACTCGTAGGTATTGTATTCGAGTTTGCACCCAAGATTATGGGCAACGTGGATGAATCGTAGGGATAATGAAGGAAGACGCGTACATGCAAGCCCTTCTGCAATCTTGCGTGCGTGTTCGCAATCTAAGACATGTGAAAGTAATTCCGAAGATTTCCGTAGATGCAGAATAACCCTTTGATCATTGTTATTTTTCGAAAAAATCTCTTCTATACGGTCGATGACGTCTGGGGGTAAGGGCGAATTGAGAGCACGTTTCATTGATGCTGGGTGCGAGTTCTGGGTTGTGAGGGGCAAGTGAGTGGCAGCCGAAGCTATCCATCGACACGAGAAAGCCAAAGCCGGAGGTCGACGAAATCGGGAATTAAAATATCCACTCAACGAGCGATAATGGTAGAGGTGTCCGAAACCAGCCCTCTTGAGCATGGACAACCAGAGATCCTGGTCTGCGCACACAATATCTGTCTGCTGCAAAGTATGAGGAGAAACCATCTGTGAGCAGAGATGGACATACACTGTACAGACGAGTTACAGAACCTCGTTGAGTAGCATATACGTTTTAGTGAGTCGGAGCTTTTTCCTCCCCTTCAGATCACATGACGGATCTCTTGGAGTAATGTTAGGTTCTCTCCCACAGTATAAGCACCCTTGGCGAAGTATCCAAATCACACCACACGTCGAGAATTCCGAGGTACTGATGTTGGGGGGGCCAACGGCCCTTAACATACGAATTCTTTCAGTGTATTTCCGTGTTCGGGGGGAACCTCCTAGTAGTGAATGGACACCATTTCCCATACATACTAACCGCCAACACGTGACGTGACCATTCTGTGACTGTAGTTAGCTGACGCTCAGAAATCCAATCAATTTTCTAGATCGGATGAAAGAGAGGGTGAGGTCATGAGAACGTGCAAGTTCCACATTGAGGACGGTGTTGTGCTTTTGCATCCTCCTTTGCATCGATCATTGCTTGTGCAGGGAGATAACTCTTGGTATTTCTTTCAACACTCATCAGAATGTGGACTTTCAGAGTTCTTTCGCGCTCACTTCTGCACCTCGAAAGATTTATTGAGGCATTAACAATTGAGATATACTTGCCTGTGTAGAAGCGTTTTTCTTGTGTGATAGACGGGCAACTAGATCAAGCTTGCATTTGCCGGGCCAGGTCATTTGTGATACTTGTGTAGAGCAATACAGTAAGTCCTCAGTCACACCAATGTATGTTGTACAAAGATGTGAAATAGAATGCAGCCCACCCTCAGTCACCCCAATATATGTTGTATGACTGAGAGTGGTCATTCATTTTTTTTTGTGGTACCACTATTGCTGGGTAGACAATTCACATGATGTCAACCTCTACAAGCAAGGGCAGGTGAGAGACTCAGTTCATACAGTAATTCTGGTATAAGTCAGGAACCACACTAGAAGGAATGCCTTTATGCACATTGTATGGGGCTCAGGCAATGAGCCAATACCCACCAAAACCTTGGTTGCAACTCTCCATGACTTTATCAGGTCTTTACCTGTAAGGGGACCAGTCTCTGGACTGTGTCCAACTCTATTTCAAGCTTAGTCCGATGACGCGCCCTGTCAGGTTCTGCTGACCCGGGGGCTCAGCTACACTGGGCGAGTCCCTTACTAGGTGGACATGACATCTAAACCTATGATCCCTAACTCCAGTGAGCTCTGGAAGAGTGAAACAGGGTAGGGAAAGGAGATAGTGGAGGCCCAGGGGGTCCGGGGTGTTCCTGTGTGATCTACAGGGGGCAGAGTGATTGGGTGAGTGGGAGGCACATGCAATATGGAACTCTGGAGTATTAATGACAAACTCAGTGAGTCCAGGCTATGAGTACAAGAGATCCTGGAAGTTGAGATGAGGTGAGAGATGGGAACAAGATGAGACAAGACTTTAGGAGACAGATGAGAGATGAAAAAGGAAACTGATAAGATTGAGTCTGATAAGACAGAAACAGATGCAATTGAGAAAGAGATTGGATTCAACAAGACAAGATGGAACAGAGAGACAGAAATACATGAGACATAACAAACACAAGAATGTAGGTAATATCAAGACTACCTAGCTACTTACTATGCCATGGCTTAAATACTGGCAAGGGG
>JAGGAV010007856.1:0-41035 GCA_017657295.1 Termitomyces sp. DKA64 | reverse complement strand
GCCTGTCAGTGATTAAGCTTCTTGGCCATCCAGAAGTACTCAAGGTTCTTGTGATCTGTCCAGACTTTGAACTTATGTCATGCACCCTCTAGAAAATGCCACCATTCCTCAAAGGACCAGATGATGGCCAGCATCTCCTTGTCATGGATTTCATAGTTGCATTTGACTGTGTTCAGACTCTTTGAGTAGAAGGCCACCAGATGCCACTTTCCATCCTCCTGGGATTGTTGTGTCTGGTGGCAAAGTCAGGGCTGTCAGCTTCTGCCCAGAAGGGGGAGTCATTGTCCAGAAAGAGGAGGACAGGTCTGAAGGTGATGGTGCACTTGAGATTGTCAAAAGCTGTCTGCTCCAGGGACTGCCATCTCTAGGTGGCATCCTTAGCAGTGAGGTCAAACAATGGTCAGGCATAATGGGAGAAATCCTGGATGAACCTCTGGTAGAAGTTGGTGAACCCTAAGAAGGCCTGCACTTCCTTCTTGTTCTTGGGCTCCAGCCACTCTGCCACACCTGCCACCTTCACCAGATCCATCTCCATGGCTCCATGCAAGATGATCAACCCAAGATACTCAATCCAGGTTTGTTCAAACTCACACTTCTCCAGTTTGAGGTAGAGTTGGTGAAGGTGGAGGCATTCCAAGTCAATGTGCATGACCCAGCAGTGCTCCTCTAATGTTTTAGTGTAAATGAGGATGTCATCAAGGTATATGCACACTATGCCTTCTGCTATCAGGTCCTAGAAGATGTTGTTCATCATTGTCTAGAAGGTGGTGGGGCTGTGGGTGAGTCCAAAGAACATGACAAGAGGTTTGAACAATCCCTGGTTGGTCTGGAAGGCAGCCTTCCACTTGTCTCCCTCCTGGATCCATACATTGTTGTAGCCCCACTGGATGTCCAATTGGCAAAGTTCTGCACACCCCAGGGATTGTTGATGAGCTCAGAGATGAGGAGAAGGGGGTAGCAGTTCTTCACTGTCATGGTGTTAAGCACCCAGTAGTCCTGGACCAGTCAGACGGAGCTGTCCTTCTTGATGAAGAAGACCAAAGAGGCCATTGGGGATTTGGAGGGGCAGATACAACCAGAGGCTAAGTTCTTCTGTAGGAAGGCATCAAGTTTGTCCTGCTCCTTTGGCACCAGTGGGTAGACCTTACAGCTAGCAGGCTTGGAGTCTGGTATTAATTTGATGGTGTGGTCCCACTGTTTGCACTCTGGAAGCAAGTCAAACAAGGCCTTGGAGAATACATCCTCTATGGAGGTACAATGTCCTGGAGCTCCCGGGGCATGGAGCTGGCTGCAAAGGCTTGGGCCAGCTGCTGAGAGGTGGTCTGGCTGGCCTGGATCTCCACAATAGAGGGCAGGGAGTGTAGGGTGGTGGCATATATTCAATCTTCAGTCTCCACTGCTTTGTTGGGGGACTCTGGGTCACATGAGCTGCAAAACTCCCCTAACAGATCCTCCTCTGGGGCCCTGCCACCACTCCAGTTATCCTCATAGAGGGCCTCTCTACAAGGCAATGCTAAGGGTGGGGGGTCCAAAAGATCCAGATCTGCAAAGGGGAGATGGCCTGCACAGCAAGCCCAAATGGCCATGCACTCTTGAACCACAGCCCAATGCACACAGGTGGCATGCCTCTGGGGACATCAGCTCATGGTCACCTCACCCCAGGCCTGGTCTACTTTGGGGTTGTGCTCCCAAAGCCAGGTGAACCTGAGAATCATGTCCTGCTTACCTAGGCTAGTAACAGCAAACACAACCTGCTCTGCATGGTTCCAGTAGTGGAGGACAAGATTGACCATGGAGTTGCTGGCCCCAGCTCCATTGGATGTTCCATTGATGTTGAACACCAGAATAGGCTGGGACAGCAGCTGCATGGTCAGGCAGTGGTGGGACAAACTCCAAGTCTAGGAACAACTCTGTGGCACCACTATCCAGATGGGCAGTGACTCTGCAGGCCTGCTGGGTGTCCATGGTCTCAATTTCCATGTCAAGGTGCAGCAAATCTGCTGAGGGGTTCACAGCTACTACATACCACCAGAGCAATTGGTGTTCCCATGCAGGGTGGCCTGGATGAGGTCTGCCCAGTGTCAGTGGGCCTGACTTGGAGTCCAGAGTTGGTGTTTGTACATTTGGAGGAGAGTACTGAGGTTCTGTTGTCTTAGGGTTGTTGATACTGATGGAAGCAATTTCATTTTCTATCAACAGACACACAAACCAGTTAGTACTTGGTGACAGAGGCATACATCTCATTGGCCACTTAGCTAAAAATCCTCCTCCAGACCTAGGAGGAGGGTGCAAGCACTGCTCTCCTCCAGGGTCAACTCCAGTGCCAGCTTGTCCAGCAAAGGATCTCTGGCCACATCCTTTGCAGCCAACAGCTGCAGGAGAAGCTCCTCCTGCTCTGCCATGGAGAGGTAACATACCTTAAGACTCAATGGGCAGTGCTACATAAAATGCCCAGGTTTCTGGCATCTCCAGCACAGCAGCAGCATAGTGCAGCACTGTCAGGTGGCATTGAAATCCATGGGGATGCCCAGCAGTAAGGGTCATGGGGCAGAGCTGGCCAGAGCAGAGGCAGGTGCTGGGGGAGCAGGGGCAGGGTACCAGAAAGTGGAGACAGGGGCAGGGTGGTGAGTTGGGTGCATGTGATGTAGCTCCCATCAAATCTCCATGAGCTGCCACTGATCCTGGGCCACTCTGTACCAGGAGCTGATCTGCTCATTGTCTAGATGACCCTCAATGAGATTGTCATTGTGTTCCAGCAATGCAGAGTGCAAGCCATCCCAGAATGTGAGGCACAGTTGGAGGCTGTCAGGGTAGGCCACTTGCTTGACTAGTGCCCAGAAGGAGTTGATATACTTGTCCAGCATCCACTTCCCTTGCCTATACTGTTCCCAGTCACATAGCACTAAGGTGCAGTTTTGGCAGGGTTGATCAGAAAGAACTCTGCCTGGAAGTCCTTTTCAAAGGCTGATCAATCTGCAAAACTCCTGACACCTCTGGGGCATTGGAACACCCATAGTGCATAGGTGAAGGCACATTCCATCTTCATGTACAACAAGACCCAGGCTATTTTCAATGTATTGGAATTGAAAGTGTCTCTGCTGAGATAGATGTATGTGAGGCAGGACTGGAGGAATGCTCTCCACTAGAGTGGTTGCTGTCATATGTGTCTGGGAGCACAGGATGGGGAATACATGCTTGGGAGGCTACTGGGGCCCACTGGGAAGGTGGTGGGAGCCACTGGGGGTGTTGTCATGACCGGAAGTGGTGTGGAGGTAGGGGTTAGGCACTCTAGTAGTGCCTGGAGGGATTGGGATATGAGTTTGGTCATGTGATGTGTGAGGGAAGATTGGGTCAATTGCACCTGGTTCTTTAGGTGTAGCAGGCAAGTCTAGGCCTTGTCCTGTGGGGCTGGGGCCTCTGAGGGAGTATCTGGATTGGCCAGCTGAGACATAGAATTCTGTGGGTGCTTAAGCCTGGTGAGGAAGTGACAGATAGTGGCTTGGAGATTCCATGCAGGCTATGAGGGGCTTCCAGACCAGGATAAGAGACTTGTTCTGCTGTAAGAGCAACCTCCAGAAGTGATGGCTAAATCATGCAGCTAGCAGAGGGGAATCTGAAGTATATTAGAACTGTAATTGATGATACAAATGGTAAACTAATCACCTAGTAGAGGGGAATCTGAAGAGAACAAGTCTAAGGATCCTTGCTGCTTGGTGTGGCACATCAGGGGGTGGCAGAGGCATGGAAACAACTGTATAGGTGACCAGAGTTAGCCAAAGTACACAGCAATGGGTCATAGAAAGTTCTGGAGGTCTCCAGAGATCTCTGGAGACCTGTAGAATGCCCCAGAGTCATTGAACAAGCCTCAGGGAAGCAGAAACAAGTAGGGAGAGTTGGTGTCAGACAGGGGCAGAGGTCAGAAGAGGGTAGTCCCCTGACAGTGCCAGAAGATTTGCAGATTGGGCTGCCTTTGAGAAGGATTTCCAGGTGGAGTTCTCCCTGATTGACCCTGCCAAAATGGCCACCCTAGCACTATGCAAACTGGGAGCAGTATGGGCAAGGGAAACAAATGCTGGACAAGTACACCAACTCCTCCCAGGGGCTAGTTGAGCAAGTGGCCTACCCCAATGGTCTCCAATTGTGCCTCATGTTCTGGGATGGCCTGCACCCTGCACTACTGGAATGCATCAAGAACCTTGCCAAGGGCCATCCAGATGATGAACAGATCCCCTCCTAGTATAAGGTGGCCCAGGATCAGTGGCAGCTTATGAAGGTTCAATGAGAACTATGCTGCATGCATCTGACTTACTATCTTGCTCATGTTGCCACTCTCCAGTACCCCACTTCTGTACTCCCAGCACCTGCCCTGGCTCTAGTCACCCCCACACCACAACCTTGGCCATTGGGTTTACCCATGCAGCAACTCCTGCCACCAGGCATTCCCAGGGATGTTGACACTATCCAATAGCACTGCCCTGCACTGCTACTATGCCAGAGATGTCAAAAGCCAGGGCACTTTGCATGACACTGCCCATTGGGTCTTGAGGTGCATTACCTCTCCATGGCCCAGCAGGAGGAGCTCCTCCTGCAACTGCTGGCTGTGAAGGATGCTGCCAGAGATCCCTCACCAGACAAGCTGGGACTGAAGTTGACCCTGGAGGAGAGTGGTGCTTGTGCCCCCTTCCTGGGCCTGGAGGAGGATTTTTAGTTGAGTGATGGATGAGGTGTACACCTCTGTTGCCAGCTCCTAACAGGTTCCCATGTCTGTTGGTAGAAAATAATATTGCCCTTCCCAATATCAATAACCCTAAGACAGAAGAACCTGAGTCTTCCTCTCCAAACATACAAACACCAACTCTGGCCCCCAAGCTGACCTCTCTGATGCCAGTTGGGCTCTGTTTATGCTGTCCTGCCTGGGAACACCAACTGCCCCAGTGGTATGTAGTGGCTGCAAAACCATTGGCAAACTCCTTGTGCCTTGACATGGAAATCAAGACCATGAACACTCAGCAAATCCACAGAGTCACTGCCCTCCTGGACAGCAGAGTGACAGGGCTGTTCCTGGACTTGGAGTTTGTGAAGCACCACAGCTTGACCATGCAGCCACTTTCCAAGCCCATTCCAATGTTTAATATTGACAGAACACCCAATGAAGCAAGTGCCATCAGCTCCATGGTAGATCTTGTCCTCTGCTACCAGAGCCATGCCAAGCATGCAGTCTTTGCCATCATCAGCCTAGGCAAACAGGACATAATCCTTGGTTTCACCTGGCTCTGAGAGCACAACCCCAAAGTAGATTGGGCCTGGGGCAAGGTAGCCATGAGCTGGTGCCCCTAGAGGTGCTCCACCTGTGCCACTGAGGTCAAGGAACAATGCTAGGCTGAGGTTTGAGAGTGTGTGGCCATTCAGGCATGCCATGTGGGCCACCTCCCCTTCACCAATCTAGAACTTCTGGACCCCCTGCCCCTGGCATTACCCCATGGAGAGGCCCTCTATGGGAACAACTGGAGTAGTGGTGAAGCCCCAGAGGAGGAACTAAGAGGAGGGGTTCTGTGGCTTGCATGACTCAGAGCTCCTGGACAAGGCTGTGGAAGTTGGAGACTGGATATATGCCACCACCCTATGCTCCCCATGCTCTGTTGTAGAGATCTGGGCTAGCCAGACCACCTCCAGCAGCTGGCCCAGGCCTTTGCCACAAACTCCATGCCCCAGACATTCCAGGACACTGTACCTTCATATTTCCACATGTTTGAGGATGTGTTCTCTAAGGCCTCCTTTGACTTGCTCCTGGAGCACAAGCAGTGGGACCATGCCATTGAATTAATTCAGACTCCAAGCCTGCAAGCTGTAAGGTCTACCCACTAGCACCAAAGGAGCAGGATGAGCTCAACACCTTCCTGCAGGAGAACCTGACTCCAGTCATATCCACCCCTCCAAATCCTTGATGGCTTCTCTGGTCTTCTTCATCAAAAAGAAGGACAGCTCCCTCCAACTGGTCCAAGACTACTGGCTTCTTAATGCCATGAGTGTGAAGGACTGCTACCCCCTCACCCTCATTTACAAGCTCATCAACCATCTCTGGGGCACACAGTACTTCACCAAACTAGATGACTAGTGGGGCTACAACAATGTGAGCATCCAGGAGGGCAATGAATGGAAGGCCACCTTCTGGACCAACCAAGGATTATTTGAACCTCTCATTATGTTCTTTGAACTCATCAACAACCCAGCCACCTTCCAGACAATGATGAATGATATCTTCCAGGACCTCATTGCCAAAGGCATAGTGTGTGTATACCTTGACAACATTCTCATCTACACCAAAATGTTGGAGGAGCACTGCCAGATCAGGTGCATCATCTTGGAGCACCTCTGCCTTCATCAGCTCTATCTCAGACTGGAGAAGTGTGAGTTTGAGCAGACCCAGATCAAGTATCTCAGGCTGATCATCTTGCATGGAGCCATGAAGATGGACCCAGTAGGTAGCAGGTGTTGCAGAGTGGCTGGAGCCTAAGAACAAGAAGGAAGTGCAGGCCTTCCTAGGCTTCACTAACTTCTATTGGAAGTTCATCCAGGATTTTTCCCACCATGGCCAACTGCTGTTTGACCCTTATCATGAAGGATGCCACCTGGAGCTGGGGCCCCTTGGAGCATGTGGCTTTTGAGAATCTCCAGTGTGCCATCACCTCTGGACCCATCCTCTTCTTCCCAGATGACAATTCTCCCTTCCAGGTGGAAGCCAACAGCTCCAACTTTGCCACCAGAGCTGTTCTGGAGATGTTAGCCATCATCCAGTCCTAACTGGGATGGTCTGCAGGAGGAACTCATTGCTCAGGCTGCCAGGGCACTCAAATCTGGACATGCCACTGGAACCAGGTCCATTCATGCAGATGAGTGGGCCCTTTGCAATGGACTCCTGACCTTCTGGAACTGCATCTACATGCCCAATGACCCAGAGCTCTGCCAGAGGATTGTAGAGCAGCACCATGACTCCAGGATTGTGGGACACCCCCGCTGATGGAAAACATTGGAGCTAGTGTCCCAGAACTACTGGTGGCCCCAGATGTCCCAGTATATTGGGTTCTACACTAGTACATGTGATCTCTGCCTCCAGACCAAGCCCCAATGTCACCTCCCCTGTAGACAGCTCCATTCCCTACCCATCCCCATGGAGTGATGGAGCATCACCTTGGTGGACTTCATTGTAGAGCTCCCCAATGCCCATGGTTACAACACCATCATGGTGGTGGTGGACCTCTGTAGCAAGCAAGCACACTTCATTTCTACTCACACCACTTGCTCTGCCATGGGAGCCACTAACCTGTACTGGAAGAATGTCTGGAAGCTCCATGGCCTCTGCAATACTTACATGTCTGACCATGGTCCACAGTTTGTGGCAGACTTCATCTGGGAGCTCTACCAACTACTCAATGTGAAGCTCCACACCTCCACCACCTGCCACCCACAGTCCAATGGCCAGACTGAATGCATGAACTAGGAACCTCAAGCAATATCTCCAATATCTCTGCCTCTTCTGCAATGAGTGCCAAGGTGACTGAGATGAACTCTTCCCCAATGCCAAGTTCCAGTACAACAACCACATTTACACAGCCACTCAGGTTTTGCCCTTCTTTCTGGACACCAGACATCACCTATGCATGGGCTTTGAACACTGGGGCCAATCTTTGGAGAATAAAGCCATGAACCAGTTTGTGGATTGGATGAAGATCACACAGGAGGAAGCCTGGGCAGCCCTGGCAAAGGCAAAAGACAACATGGCACAATATTATGACTGCAAAAGGACCCTGGCACCCAAGTACCAGCCCAGAGATTGAGTTTACCTGGACACCTCCAATATTACAACAACCTGACCATTAAAAAAGCTCTTGCACTGACTACTGGGACCCTTAACAGGTAGAACAGCAGGTAGGACCCCTAGCTTATTAAGTCTGGCTACCTGCCAGAATGTGCCAGCTTCATCTAGTATTCAATGTAGTCAAACTAACACCAGCCCCAGCAGACCCTATCCTGGGGCAACACCTGGCATCCCCACCACCCCTGGTGGTGGTCAATGACAATGAGGAGTATAAAGTGGAGGAGATCTTGGATAGTTGCCTATTCCAGTGGCAGTTACAATACAAGGTGAAGTGCAAGGGCTACAGAATTGAGGACATCTCCTGGGAACCCTGGGAGAATGTGCATGTGCCCAGACTTGTCAGGGAGTTCCACCAGAGGCACCCAGATGCACCCCAAGCCATCTGGGGGATCTATCCCATCTCACCAGCTGACCAAGCAATCTGGAACTTCTTCTACCCTGCACATTGAGATGCTGCACACTAGAGGGGGGGTGATGTCAGGGGACTTCCATTTTCCAACCTCTGTGCCCAGCCTATACCAACTCTCTTCAACCCACTCTCACTCCCCAAGGCTTGTTCACCTCCTCCAGAGCACTCTCCAGATCTCTGGAGATCTCCAGGGGTCAATTCACCTTTCTGGAAACCCCCAGAACTTGCCATAGTCCCTTGTCAAGCACTCTCCTGAGGTTAGGGTTAGCTCTGGTCATCTGTACAGTTGTTCCCATGCCTCTGCTGCCAGCTGACATGCTGCACTGAGCAGCAGGGATCCTCAGACTTGTTCTCTTTGAATTCCCCTCTGCTAGGTGATTAGTTACTATTTGTATTGTTGGTCCCATTTCTAATATACTTCAGATTTCTCTCTGCTACCTGCATAATTTAGCTGTTGCTCCCAGAGGTTGCCCTTACATCACCTAGCTCCAGGAGCACAACCCTGAAGTCAACTGGGCCTGGGGCAAGGTAACAATGAGCCAGTGTTCCCAGAGGTGGTCCACTTGCACCATTGAGGTCAAGAAAGAATACTGGGCTGAGGTTTGAGAGTGCACAGCCATCTGGGCTTGCCCCACAGGCCATATCCCCTTTGCAGACCTAGACCTTCTGGATCCCCTGCCCTTAGTGTTCCCCCATAGAGAAGCCCTCTGCAGGGATGACTGGAGCAGTGGCAGGACCCTGGATGAGGAGCTAGGGGGGGAACTTTATGGCATATGCAACCTGGAGTTCCCAGACAAGGTGGTAGAGGTTGGAGACTGGATCTATGCCACTGCACTATGCTCACCCATTCTCTGTCACAGAGATCTGGGCCAGCCAGACAACATCCCAACAGCTGGCACAGGCCTTTGCTGCCAATTCTCTGCCCTGGGCATTCCAGGATGTCATGCCTCAACACCTTCACACATTTGAGTATGTGTTCTCTAAGGCCTTGTTTGATTTGCTCCTGGAGTGCAAGCAGTGAGACCACATCATTGAATTTGTGCTAGACATCAAGCCCACCAGCTGTAAGGTCTACCTGCTAGCACCCAAGGAGCAGGATGAGCTGGACACCTTCCTGCAAGAGAACCTGGAGCTGCCCCTCCAAGTCTCTGATGGCTTCTGTGGTCTTCTTCATCAACAAGAAGGATGGCTCCCTCTGACTGGTCCAGGACTACCAGGTTCTCAACACCATGACAGTGAAGAATTGATACCCCCTCCCCTTCATTTCTGAGCTCATCAATAATCTCTGGGGCATGTGGTACTTCACTAAATTGGACATCTGGTGGGGCTACAACAATGTGTGTATTCATGAGGGAGATGAGTGGGAGGCTGCCTTCTGGACCAACTGGGGGCTGTTTGAACCCCTTGTTATGTTCTTCAGACTCACCAATAGCCCAGCCACCTTCCAGATGATGATGAACAACATCTTCCAGGATCTCATTGCCAAAGGCATGGTGTGTGTATACCTCAACAACATCCTCATCTACACCAAAACACTGGAGGAGCACTGCCAGATCATGTGCATTGTCCTGGAATGCCTTTGCCATCACCAGCTCTATCTCAAATCAGAGAAGCGTGAGTTTGAGCAGACCCAGATTGAGTATCTCAGGTTGATCATCTTGCATGGAGCCACAGAGATGGACCCAGTGAAGGTAGTGAGTGTCATGGAGTGGCCAGAGCCCAAGAACAAGAAGGAAGTGCAGGCTTTCCTAGGCTTCACTAACTTCCACTGGAGGTTTATCCAGGATTTCTCCCATCATGCCCAACCTTTGTTTGACCTCACCACTAAGGACACCACCTGGAGTTGGGGACCCCCATAGCAGACTCCTTCTGACAATCTCAAGCATGCTGTCATCTCCAGGCCAGTCCTCCTCTTCCCAGACAACAACTCTCCCTTCTGGGCAGAAGCTGACAGCTCCAACTTTGCCACTGGGGCTGTTTTATCACAACAGTCCTGGGAGGATGGGATGTGGCATCCAGTGGCCTTCTACTCCAAGGGCTTGAACATGGTAGAGCACAACTATGAAATCCATGACAAGGAGATGTTGGCCATCATCTGGTCCTTTAAGGGATGTGCCACTTCCTGGAGGGTACACAGCATAAGTTTGAGGTTTGAACAGACTACAAGAACCTCAAGTACTTCTGAATGGCTAAGAAACTAAACCATTGACAGGCCTGGTGGTCCCTATACCTAGCCAACTTTGATTTCTTGCTGCACCAGAAGCTAGGCTGGAGTATGGGAAAGCCAGATGCCCTGTCCCAGAGAGCAGAATATGGCACTGGAGGAGATGACAACAGCAACATTGTGCTCCTCTGGCCAGAACTGTTTGTGATTCAAGCCATGGACAGTCTAGCCATCCAGGGAGCTGAGGTGGACATTCTCCAGGACATCCAGCATGGAAACTGGAGCAGTAAACAGGAGGAGCTTGTCACCCAGGCTTCCTGGGCCCTGAAATTGGGACATACTATTGATGCCAAGTCAGTCTGTGCTCATGAGTGGGCCCTCTGAGATGGGCTCCTGACCTTCTGGCATTCCATTGACATGCTCAACATCCTGGAGCTCTGCTGGAAGATTGTGGAGCAGCACCATGACTCCTGGATTGCTGGACACCCTGGCCAATGGAAGATGTTAGAGCTAGTGTCCCAGAACTACTGGTGGCCCCAGATGTCCTGGTATATTGGGTCTTACACTAGTACATGTGATTCCTGCCTCTGGACCAAGCCCCAACATCACCTCCCCTCCAGACAGCTTCATCCTCTACCCATTCCCAGGGAATAGTGGAGCATAGCCTTGGTGGACTTCATTGTGAAACTCCCAGATGCTCATGGTAATGATGCCATCATGGTGGTGGTAAACCTATGTGGCAAGCAAGCCCATTTCATCCCTACTCACATCACTTGCTCTGCCATGGGTGCCACTAACCTATACCAGAAGAATGTCTGGAAGCTTCATGGCCTTTCCCCATTGTGCTAATGGCTTAACAAAGCTCACTTGAACTGGGTTTCCTTTTGAATTTGGCCCTGATCAAATCAATGCCCAATGTGACCTTGTCAAAGCCTTACAAGATGCTAAGCCCCTCATCCCTATTGACTATGAATGGCCTAACTCTGTCATTCTAGCAGTTGACACATCATACATTGCTGTGGGCTATTACCTTTGCCAGTGTACTAGCAACAACCATAAAGAACATTGCTACAATTGCTTTGGCTCCATTACCCTTAACAACAGGGAGTCACAATTCAGTCAACCCAAGCTCAAGCTCTATGGTCTCTATTGTGCCCTACAAGCCTTATGAATGTACCCTATTGGTGTCAGGAACCTTATCATTGAAGTCAATGATCACTATATTAAGGGTATGCTTCAGAATCCAGATATTCAACCTTCTGCTAGCATGAATCACTGGATTATGGCAATCCTGATGTTCCACTTTGAGCTCATGCATGTTAAAGGTACTTTCCATGGACCTGATGGACTTTTGCAATGCCTGCTACAGCCTAGCAGTCCACCCCCAGACAATAGCAGCAATTCTGTCTATGAGGACTGGATCAATTACTTACATGGCTACATTCATCAGATCCAACTTCCCCTTTCCCTGCTTTGCCATGTCTCAGCAGTCTCACAATTGCTAACCCAACTCCTTGGGCACCAGCCCTTCTTGCACATAGTAACATTTGCCAATGATATAGTGGACACCCCAGCCCTCTAACTAGCAACATTCCCTGGCCTTTACATAATGATGCCACTACCACTCATAGTGACATTTCCCACAGTGCAAAGGCAGTAGCTAGCAACACCTGTATTTTCATGGTCTAGGAGTGGCTTAGCAATCTCATCAGACCAGACAACCTTAGCAACATTGCCTATGCTACCTTCATTTGCTATGCTTCTATGTTCGTCCTTGCTGACAGTAAGCTCTGGCAATGGAATAGGGATAGTGCACACAAGCTCTTTATTCCTACCAACTGTCTCTTGCACATCTTGTGAGCTATGCATAATGAACTGGGGCACAGAGGAGTTTTTGCTACCCACTCAGCCTTGCTGGAATGTTTTTGGTGGCCTCAAGTTAGCACTGACCTTGTATGGTACATTTACACTTGTCACATCTGCCAGATCCATAGATGACCAAAGTACTTATCCCACCAACTGTCACTATGCCCACACCCTTGTTCAGCAAGATAGACATTGACACATTGTTCATGCCACCCTCCAATAAGTTCAAGTATATTATTCAAGGATGGTGTTTGCTAACCCATTATGCCAAGTTTTGCATGCTCATCAGGGAGAATAGCAAAGCAATTGCTAAGTGGTTGTATGAAGATGTCATCTGTCACTGAAGAGCCCTTGGCAAGATTGTTATTGACTATGGCACACTTATCCTGAAAGCTGTTGCTTACCTAACCAAGAAGTATAACCTGCATCATATCCTGGTGTCAGACTACAACAAGCACATTAATGGTATAGTCAAGCAACCTCACTTTGATGTTCACCAGGCCCTTTTCAAAGCTGTTGATGGTGATCAGTCTAAATGGAGTACAGCTACTTACTCAGTCTTTTGGTCAGAATGTGTTACAGTTCACAAATGCATGAGTTGTTCCCCTTATTATGTGGTCACCAGTACATACCCCCTTCTGCCTGCTGACATCATCAAAGCAACATATCTTCACCCACCACCAAATTTATTCTTGTTGTCTACTGACCTCATAGCTTGGCAAGCAATCAATCTTCAATGTTGCCAAGAAGACCTTGACTGCCTACATGACAATGTCCTTAACACTCAACATTTAGCTGCCATTTGCTTTGAAGCAGAGCATGCTACAACCATTTGGGATTACAACTTCAGGACAGGCAACCTTGTTCTAATGAGAAATATGAGAATTGAAGTTATGCATAACAAGAAAATGAGGCTTCATTACTTGGGCCCACTGGGTGTAAGATCTTGTAACTGTGGAGGCACTTACATTCTTTGTAAACTAGATGGTTCAGTCTTGCATTGCCCAGTAACTGCCTTTGGCCTGTTCACATATTTTGCTAGAGAATGCATCTCAATACCTAGCAATGCTTTCAACATCAACACTTCCTGTTTATGTGAACTTGAAAAAACTGACCTTGTGGACAATGATGACACTAGCAACATTGCCAATGATGGCAATGATTAGAAACCTTTGCCAAGCCTTACTGACTCTTTACAATTCCTTCAACAAAAACCATCAATCTAAAATTTGCCTAAGTCTTCTCATTGTTTTTATTATATCACCATTTATTTGTTAAAAGGATTTCACAGACAGTTGTTATAACCATTCTTTCTTTTGATTGTGATGCTGCACTTAGTGACTTGTTGCTAGCACTCAGCACACCTTTGGGGTTTTCTTGCCATGATGATCTACTGAGCATTTCCCCTACCATTGCCAGCATTAACTGGCAGTTGCTAGTATGTACCAACTCTTCTGCCTTTGCCTCTGTTCCTTGATTTTGACCTCTACTGATTTATGTTTCATTTTTCTTTCTTTCTTCTTATTCTTTTACTTTGAGATAATATGTTACATTTTTTTGGGCCCCTTAAGGGGGCCAGTCTACTGATACAAGTGAAGAAATAAAGCCCCTTAAGGGAGCTAGTCTGTGTCCATCTACAAACAAAATAATTTTTATGTACAAGGAGGAGTGGTTGCTAGGTGTCAAGGTTGGCATCATTGCTGGGCACACCCCCAGCTCACTCCCCTCCCAATCCTCTTCACCAACCCCATTCTCCTCCTGCCAGCCCAGGAAGGACTGACAGTCCTCCTGATACCCTGCCAACATCACTACTGTCCATTTTGCCACCACATACCTTGCCTGAGCCTCCAACAAATCTGCTTTGGCCACCCCCAGCTCTCACCTGAACCTTGCCTCCAGCATCACTGCACATTCCTCAAGACCTCTCAGCAATGTTACCAACATAAGAGGTGTTGGTAGCACTAGGTCTTCACCTAGCCACTCCAGCTTGTCATTGCCCACATGTTACTGAGGGGCCAGAGTCTAGACCTTTTAGCAAACTTGTCAGCAAAAAACAGTAAGCAATTAAAAGAACTTGTGCACACTGGGGAAGGGCCCTTCTCTTTCCTGACCTCCTTCTCTGCCTCCATTGCCTCATCACCAGCCTCAGTACTCAGGACCTCAGACTCCACATCTGTCAGGGGACTACCCCTTCTCTGACCTCTGCCCCTGTCAGACACTGATTCTCCTGGCCCATTTCTACTTCCCCAAGGCTTGTTTGATGACCCTGGAGCATTCTACAGGTCTCCAGAGATCTCCAGAGACCCCTGGAACTTTCTGTGATTCATCATTGTGTTTTTTGGCTAACTCCAGTCACCTATCCAGTCATTCCCATGCCTCCACCACCCCCTGATGTGCTGCACCAAGCAGAGGAGATCCTTAGACTTGTTCTCTTGCAATTCCCTTCTGCTAGGTGATTAGTCCACTATTTGTATTATCTATTATATATCTAATACACTTTAGATTCCCCTCTGCTAGCTGCACAACTTAGCCGCCACTCCCAGAGGTCGCCCTTACAGCAGAACAAGTCTCCTACCCTGGTCTAGAAGCCCCTCATAGCTTGCATAGAATCTCTGAGCTGCTATCTGTTGTTTCTCCACCAGGCTTAAGCATCCATGGAACTCTATGTCTCAGCTGGCTAATCCAGATATTCCCTTGGAGGCGCTGGCCCCACAGAACTAGGCCTGGACTTGCCTGCTACATCTAGAGAACCAGGTGAAATTAACCCAATCCTCCTTCACACCACATGACCAAACTCTCCACCCTCCACCAAACCACTGAACTCATCTTCCAGTCCCTCCAGGCACTACTAGAGCACCTGACCCCCACCTCCATGCCACTCCCAGCTGTGGAAACACCCCCAGTGGCTCCCATCACCTTCCCAGCAGCTCCAGTTGTCCCCTGAGCATGCATTCTCTGCTCTGCACTCCCAGATGCATATGATCTCTGGTGGCTTCCATTGCCTCCCTAGCAGCTCCAGTAGCCCCTCAAGCATGCATTCCCTGCCCTGTGCTCCCGGACACTTATAATGGTGACTGCTCTGATGGGGAGCTTTCCTCCAATTCTGTCTCATCTACATCCATCTCAGTAGGGATGCCTTTGATTTGGATGGGCTGAAAATAGCCTGAGTCTTGTCATACATGAAGATGGGGTGCACCTCCACCTATACACTATGGGTATATCAATGTCCTGGAGGTGTTGGAAGTTTTGCAGATTGGGCAGCCTTCAAAAAGGACTTCTGGGCAGAGTTCTTTCTGATTGATCCCACCAAGGCAGCAGCCTTAGTGCTATGTGACTGGAAGCAATATAGACAAGGAAAACAGATGCTAGACAAGTACATTGACTCCTTCTAGGCACTAGTTGAGCAAGCAGCCTACCCCAACACCCTCCAACTATGTCTTACTTTCTAGGATGGCTTATACCCCACACTACTGGAACACATTAACAACCTTGCCAAGGGCCACCCGGATGATGTGCCAATTGCCTCCTGGTATAAAGTGGCCCAGGATCAGTGGCAGCTCATGGAGGTTCAATGGGAGCTACATCACACACATCCAACTCACTGCCCTGCCTCCATCTCCACCCTCTGGTAACCCACCCCTGCTCCCCCAGCACCTGCCTCTGCTCTGGCCAGCTCTGCTCCACAACCTTTACCGCCAGGCATCCTCATGGACATCAACACTACCCAACAGCACCACACCATGTCACCACTGTGCTAGAGATGCCAGAAGCCTGGGCATTTTGCATGGCACTGCCTATTGGGTCTCAAGGTACATTACCTTGCCATGGTGGAGCAGGAGGAGCTTCTCCTGCAGCTGCTGCCCACAAAGAATGTGGCTGGAGACCCTCAACCAGATGAGCTGGCACTGGAGTTGATCCTGGAGGAGAGCAGTGTTTGCACCCCCCTCCCTGGCCTGGAGGAGGATTTTTAGTTAAGCAGCAGATGAGATGTATGCCTCCATTGCCAAGTACTAACCAGTTTGTATGTCTGTTGATAGAAAATGAAATTGCTTCCATTGACATTGACAATCCTAAGACAACTAAATCTCAGTACCCCCCTCTAAACATACAAACACCAACTTTGGACTCCAAGTCAGGCCCACCAATGCTGGGCAGACATCACTGGGGCTGCCCTGCCTGGAAATGCTAACTTCCCTGGTGGTATATAGTAGTCACAAACTCCTCAGCAAACTCCCTGTGCCTTGACATGGAAATTGAGACCACAGACACCTGGCAGGCCCATGGAGTCACTGCCCTCCTGGATAGTGGTGCCATGGGGTTGTTCTTAGACTTGGAGTTTATCCAGTGCCACCATCTGACCACACAGGTGCTGTCTCAGCCCATTCTGGTGTTCAACATTGACAGAACACCCAATGAGGCTGGAACCATCAGCTCCATAGTCAACCTTGTCCTGAGCTACC
The DNA here is from genome assembly GCA_017657295.1 of Termitomyces sp. DKA64. NCBI lineage: Eukaryota > Fungi > Basidiomycota > Agaricomycetes > Agaricales > Lyophyllaceae > Termitomyces > Termitomyces sp. DKA64. Next base: position 24,260 of record JAGGAV010007856.1, on the reverse strand, counting down.
AGAATCACACTGAGCAGGCTGTGTTTGCCATCACCAGTCTAGGTAAGCAGGACATGATCCTCAGATTTGCCTGGCTTTGGGAGCATAACCCTGAAGTAGACTGGGCCTGGGGTGAGGTGACCATGAGCAGATGTCCTCAGAGGTGTGCCATCTGTGCCACTGAAGCCAGGGAACAGTGCTGGGCTGTGGTTTAAGAGCATGTGGCCATTTGGGCTTGCTGTGTGGGCTATCTTGCCTTTGCAGATCTGGATCTTCTGGACCCCCTGCCCCTGGCATTCCTCCATAGAGAGGCCCTCTACTGGGACAACTAGAGTGGTGGCAGAACCCAGGAAGAGGATCTGTTAGGGGAGCTTTATAGTTTGCATGACCCAGAGTTCCCAGATAAAGCTGTGGAGACTGGAGATTGGATATATGCCACCACCCTATGCTCCCTGCCCTCTACAGCAGAGATCCAGGCCAGCCAGACCACCTCTCAGCAACTGGCCCAGGCCTTTGCAGCCAAGTCCATGCTCTGGGAGCTCTGGGACATGTGTACCTCCATATCTCCATGCTTCTGAGGATGTGTTCTCCAAGGCCTTGTTTGATTCACTTCTGGAGTGCAAACAGTGAGACCACACCATCAAATTAATACCAGACTCCAAGCCCACTAGCTATAAGGTCTACCTGCTGGTGCTGAAGGAGCAAAACAAACTTGATGCCTTCCTACAGGAGAACTTAGCCTCTGGTCACATCCACCTGTCTAAATCATCAAGAAGAAAGACAGCTCCCTCCAACTGATATGGGACTACTGGGTGCTCAACACCATGACAGTGAAGAACTGCTACCCCCTCCCCCTCATCTTGGAGCTCATCAACAATCTCTGGGGAGCACAGTACTTCACCAAACTGGACATCCAGTGAGGCTACAACAACATATGAATCCAGGAGGGAGATGAGTGGAAGGCTGCCTTCCAGACCAACTGGGGATTGTTTGAACCCCTCATTATGTCCTTTGGACTCACCAACAGCCCCACCACCTTCCAGACAATGATGAATGACATCTTCCAGAACCTGATAGCAGAAGGCATAGTGTGCATATACCTCAATGACATCCTCATTTACACTAAAACATTAGAGGAGCATCACTGGGTCATGTGCATCATTTTGGAATGCATCATTTTAGAATGCCTCTGCCTGCACCAACTCTATCTCAAACCAGAGAAGTGTGAGTTTGAACAAACCTGGATTGAGCATCTCAGGTTGATCATCTCACATGGAGCTGTGGAGATGGATCTGGTGAAGGTAGCAGGTGTGACAGAGTGGCTGGAGCCTAAGAACAAGAAGAAAGTGCAGGCCTTCTTAGGGTTCACCAACTTCTACCAGAGGTTCATCCAGGATTTCTCCCATCATGCCCAACCATTATTTGACCTCACTGCTAAAGATACCACCCAGAGATGGCAGTCCCCAGAGCACATGGCTTTCAACAACCTCAAGCATGCCATCACCTCTGGACCTGTCCTCCTCTTTCTGGATGACAACTCCCCCTTCCAGGTGGAAGCTAACAGCTCCAACTTCACCACCAGGGCTGTTCTATCACAACAATCCCAGGAGGACAGAAAATGAAATCCAGTGGCCTTCTACTCAAAGAGTCTGAATGCAGTCAAATGCAACTACAGGATCCACAACAAGGAGATGCTTGCCATCATCCAGTCCTTCAAATAGTGGTGGAATTTCCTGGAGGGCACGTGGCATAAGTTCAAAGTCTGGATGGATCACAAGAACCTCAAGTACTTCTGGATAGCTAAGAAGCTTAATTGCTCACAGGCCCAGTGGTCCCTCTACTTAGCCAACTTCAACTTCTCACTGCACCACAAGCCAGGCTAGAGCATGGGGAAGCCAGACACCTTGTCCCAGAGAGCAGACCATGGTACTAGGAGGGATGACAACAGTGACATTGTGCTTCTCTGGCTTGAGTTGTTTGCAATCTGAGCCATGGAGGGCCTAGTCATTGAGGGAGCAGAGGTGGAGATCCTCTGGGATATCTGGCAGGGCAATTGGGATGGTCTGCAGGAAGAGCTGGTCACTTGGGCAGCCTGGGCCCTCAAGTCCAGGTGCATCACTGGTGTCAAGTCAATCCATGCAGACAAATGGGCCCTCCATGACAGACTTCTGATCTTCCAGGACTGTATCTATGTGCTTAATGACCTGGAGCTCTGCAAGAGGATTGTAGAGCAACACTATGACTCCTGAATTTCAGGACATCCCAGTCAGTGGAAGATGCTAGAACTGGTGTCCCGGAACTACTGGTGGCCCCAAATGTCCTGGTACATTGGATCCTACACTAGTACATGTGATCTATGTCTCCAGACAAAGCCCCAATGCCATCTTTCCTCTGGCCAGCTGCATCCCCTGCCTATCCCTGCAGAGTGGTGGAGCATTGCCTCAGTAGACTCCATTGTAGAACTCCCCAACACCTATGGCTATGATGCCATCATGGCAGTGGTGGACCTCTATGGCAAGTGAGCACACTTCATCCCCACTCACACCACTTGCTCTGCCATGGGCACTGCCAACCTGTACCAGAGGAATGTCTGGAAGCTGCATGGCCTCTCTGAGGCCTATGTATCCAACTGGGGCCCACAATTCTTGGCATACTTCACTCAGGAGCTCTACCAATTACTCAATGTGAAGATGCACATCTTTACAGCCTACCAACTGCAGTCTGATGGCCAGACCAAATATGTGAACCAGAAGCTTGAACAATACTCCACCTCTTCTGCAATGAGCACCAGGATGACTGGGACAAGCTCCTCCCCAATGCTGAGTTCCAGTACAACAACCATGTTTACACAGCCACCCAGTATTCACCCTTCTTCCTGGACACCAGATGTCACCTGTGCATGGGCTTCAAACCCTGGGCCCAGCCTTCAGAGAATGAGGCAGTAAATGAATTTATAGACCAGATGAAGATTGCACAGAAAGAGGCACAGGCAGCATTGGCAAAGGCAAAGGATGACATGGCATGGTACTATGACTGTGGAAGGACCCTGGTGCCCCAGTACAAGCCTGGGGATCAAGTCTACCTGGATGCCTCTGACATCATGACTACCTGGCCATCAAAAAAGCTTTTGCACTGGCAATTAGGACCCTTCATGGTGGAATGGCAAGTAGGGCCCCTAGCTTATCAACTCCAGCTTCTCATGGGAATGCACCAGCTCCATCTGGTCTTCAACATGGTCAAACTGACTCTGGCCCCAACAGACCCTATCTCAGGATGTCACCCAACATCTCTGCCCCCTCTGGTGGTGGTTGGCAACAGCAAGGAGTATGAGGTGGAAGAGATCCTGGATAGCCATCTGGCCTGGCAAAGACTACAATACAAGATGAAGTGGAAAGGCTATGGAATCAAGGATATTTCCTGGGAACCCTGGGAGAATGTGCATGTACCTGGACTGGTCAGGGAGTTCCACCAACAACATCCAGATGTGCTATGAGTGGTCAGAGGGATATATCCCCTCCCCCTGGTGGACCAGGTGATTCAGAATTTTTTCTACCCCACATGTTGAGACACCACACACTAGAGGGGGGGGTGATGTCAGGGGACTACCCCTTCTCTGACCTCTGCCCCTGTTGGACACCAATTCTCCTGGCCTGTTTCCACTTCCCCAAGGCTTGTTTGATGACACCAGAGCATTCTACAGGTCTCCAGAGATTTCCAGAGACCCCCAGAACTTTCCATGATCCATTGTTGCATACTTTGGCTAACTCCAGTCACCTATCCAGTTGTTCCCACACCACCACCCCCTGATGTGCCACACTGAGCAGAGGAGATCCTTAGACTTGTTCTCTTTGGATTCCCCTCTGCTAGGTGATTAGTCTACTATTTGTATTATCTACTACATATCTAATACACTTTGGATTCCCCTCTGCTAGCTGCATGACTTAGCTGCTGCTCCCAGAGGTTGCCCTTACAACATCAATGATGGTCACTATTGGGGTTGGCTCTTGCATGGGCACATTGCCATCCTTGGCTTTGCTAGCCACTGTCTGTTGTTGCTGGGCCTCCATCAGGGGGATGTTGTTGCTATGTCCCTCATCACCCTTGCTGTTGCTAGCATCCTCACCACCCAACTCTTTTTCTGTTGCCTCCTCCTAGCAACCTTGCTAGTGCCTACCATCAAACCATCCTGCTCATTGGGCAGATTCAAGCTCAAATGCTTGATCTGTATGGGCAGGCCTGGTGCTGCCAACTCCCACTGACCCCTCACAACTCCCTCACCTGTTGCACCAATGCTGCCCATGTCACTATCCTAGTGACAAACTTGCCTCCTTGTCCTTGAGCCTACTGACCATGATATGAACAGCCTTTTTGAGTGCTGTCACATTGATAGCAAGGCTGGGTCTCAGCAGGGTACTAGCAGTCTTCAGGGTCATTATATGATCAGCAGTTGTCACACTAGGTAAAGAGTTAGTGAAACTGATAGCAAATGTCACTATGACTTACCACTCTCTGACTAGCCTGGAAGGCTGTCCTCTCCTCTAGCAACACTGTGATCTTCCCTTTTGCCTCCTCCAACACCACTACAGCACCCATCCCCATATCCACAACCATCCCCTCTCTTCTCCACTGAAGTAGCTGTATGAGCTCCCTGTTGGTAAGAACATCTTGCACTGATTCCTGTTAACATATCAGCAACCATCAGTAAAAGACTAGCAACAGAGAAACTTGCCTTGAAATTGTTATTGTCACCTTCTTCCCTTGTCTTCCCCTTCTCTTTGGGAGCCCTGGATTGCCTTGGTGATGTTGCTGGCTCCTTAGCAATGCCACCAACCACACACTTGAGAGTGGAGGGGCCAGCTTCAATGTTCCCACCATCCACACTTCCTTCTCCATGACCCTCACTATGCTCAGCCCCAGTTGCTATCACCAGATCACATGGAGGATGCTGGAAGAAGAATTGGTCATTGGGACTTAAGTCTTCAAATACCTAAAAGTTACCTGAGAGATGTTGCTAGTCCTAGTAACATTGCCACCACTCACTGCCTTACCAGCTTCCAGATCCTCCAGCAAGAACTCTAGCAACATAGGGGCAGGAGCCTAGCAAAAGCATTAATGATGTTGCTATGAAAGAAGAAAAGAAGACTTACAAAACAAAATGTTTGTCAAACTCCTATATCCAGTTCTCCCCCTTGTACTGCTCATAGAGCTGGCAACACTCCTTGTCAACTGTTGCTAGCTTGGCCCACTCCACACCACTCCTAGCAGTCTCAAACCATTGCAATGAGGTCTTGAAGATAGTGGTGACCACTAGCTTGGGGTTGGTTGCTAGTGACTGTCAGGTTCTGCTGACCTGGGGGCTCAGCTACACTGGAAGAGTCCCTTACTAAGTGGACATGACATCTATACTCATGATCCTAGGCTCCAGTGAGCTCTGGAAGAGTGAAATGGGGTGAGCAAAGGTGGTACTGGTAGTCTGGGGAGATCTGGGGTACTCTGGTAGGCTATATGGAGGAGTGGGAGTGACAGATGAGTGGGGACAAGTGCAATATAAAGCTCCAGGGTTGAATAACAAGAGCTAAGGGACAACTTGGCAGGTCTGAGCTAAGGGTATGGGGGTTTTGAAGGTTTCAGGATGGAAGGGACTTTAATGGGGAATGGGAATAGTGGTGGAGTTAATCAGGGAAGTTGAGATGGGGCAAGAAACAGAAGGAAACAAGACAAGATGAGACTTAGGAAACAGATGAGAGATGGAGACAAAAATGGAAACTGATAAGATCAAGACTGATAAGATTGAGACAGATGCAATTGGGAATGATAAGATACAATGAGACAATATGGAACAAGGAGATGGAGACACAAGAGACATAACAACCATGAGAATGTAGGCAATATCAAGACTGCCTTAACTATTACTACTCTATGGCTTAAGTACCTGTGGGGGGAACTCCTCTGAGACCATGGGTCTGAGGTCAGACCATGCAGGTGGGTCTTGAGCATGACTGTCCAGGGCATCCTGAAACTAACTAGCCAGGTGTTGGTAGTGTCTTGATGCATAACCATGGTGCACACTGGGGGAGGGTGGAAGGACTTTGGAGTTACCCAGACCTTGGGGGAGGGCTGGGGAGATCATGGAGAATGCCAGAGAAGCATTGGTAGTTTCTGAAGAAGCATTGGGAGTTTTCAAAGAAGCAACAGGAGTTGCTGAAGTGGGTGCCAGGGGTAGGGGAGTGTCATAGGGGTTGGGGGAGGAGGGGGATGCATTCCAGGCTTGCTAGGCTGGCTCAGGGGAGGTCTAGGGTGAGGTGGGAGTTCAGGGACAGATTGTGACAGTGATGCATGTGCCATAGAGAGAAGTCAATTGATGTGCTCAAGAAAGGCCTGGGCCATGGTGTGCTTCTCAAGCTGGGCAGCAAGATCTGAAGACATGGCAATAAGATTAAGAAAGAAGGACTAGTGATGAAGGGAATACAATGAAGTTCAACTAATTGCCAGGCATTTTTATAGTTTTATCATTCTGTGCACAGGCCACCTCAGTGATCACAGAATTTTGAGGACAGTCAAAATTTCAGCCTAGAGGAGGATGATAAGACCCACTTGTCACTGAGCACCATTACCACCATCTCAGTTTATCTTATCTGATGTAGCACCTGACTCTGATGAGGCTGAGCCCCATCACATGAAAGCCTAGGCCTGTGGTCTAAAAGCACTTGGTTGAGACCTTTCTTACCAACAGTTGCTAGCATCACCACATAGCAACAAAGGGACTTTTTGCCTCTTCAAATCAGATACTCAAAAGACATGTGACCCTCATCTCTATTTTTCTTGTCTTGCTTAACCAACATACCTGAATGGCATCTACACTTCAGACTCTGACATGTGGTACAATTTCTTTTATGTTTGATAGATATTATGCAGTTTTTAACATCACATACATATCCTTGGAAACTATATTGGCATCTAGTATGTACACACTGCACACACTGACAGATGCCATTGCTGGCAGTGACTACTGTTTCTTGCTGACTACTGCACTTACAAATTGTATAAATACCCCCTGTACATACCTAGCACCAACAGAGAACAAGTAGCCCCTATAGTACATTTTCAAAGTTCCCTTAAGATCTCAGACTTCAGACTTTGCTCTCATCTCTCTTCCTTGTCATCATTAACAGCTTAGCAACAAGCCTTGATGCCTTAGCTTTTGACATAGTGTAGACACCATCTGTGGGTGTCATCTTTGCCTTCATTCTAGCAATGTTAGCACCTGCAGCTAGCAACTAGTCTTTCCCTGCTCATTGACCCTACCAACTCTGCCCTTTTGACCCTTAGCAACTCTTTCCTCCAACCTTAGCAATTTCCTCATTCCACCCCCTCCAGGTGTCATTTACCTTGCCCTTTGTCTGGCAGCCCCTTACTCCCTTAGCAATTCTGTGCTACCAACTTGTGGCACAGTCTAGCAACATAGATCCCCTTCTGTTTACTTCACATCCACACCTCTACATGCTCTAGTTCTCTGGGACATTTATCAACTTTCCCCTCACTTATTACCTTCCTATTGCCAGCTACCCTATCTGATTGCACATGATCAGGTGGCATAGGAGCACATCAACAGCTACTCCCATCTTCCTCAGTCAATGAGGCAATAACCCTATTGCAGACACCACAGCAGCCTGGAGAGATGCTGTGAGACTATGCAGCACAACAAGCTGCAGTAGACTGTCAGAGATGGGTTACACTGGGCACACTAGCAGCAAATGATCTGGCATCAGCTGAAGCTGGATCAGTCATTACTATTGAGTAGCCTGTGGTATGTTGTTTGACACTGACCTGGGAAGAACAGATTGTATTACAGCATTTCTAGAATGGTGACCTGGAGGACTTTGAACAGTTTTTCATGGATGATCAAGGGGTGGCCTTTCAAGGAGATACTGCCTATAATATTTGGCCAGGAGGGTACATTCCATCAGAATAATGTACACAGCCAATAAAGGTCAAAGAGTGCAAAAGTCACTCCAGAGTAGATGATATGTGTGCAGGGACTAGTTCTAGTCTGGCTGTGTGCTCAGGTCATTCAGGCCATGGAGGAAATAACCCTCTGAATAAGCCAAACCACTCAAGTGGAGGAGGACAAGGCCCAGGGTGGGAGCCACCAGAAGGAGATGCTAGCCCTTCTCTACCTCCCAAGCCATGCCAAGGACCACTACCCCCAGGAGGTGGTGGAGGACCCAGGTAGGGACTGCCCTACCCAGGTTGAGGGCCACCTCTGCCTTCAGGTGGAGGACCCCCAAGTCCAGTTGCTCCTAAGGTGTATACTATGGAGGGATTTGTTTTGGAGGCTGAGGTCTACAAAAATGGCATCACAACTGCTGTGCACTACTTAGAGCACAGCATAAAAAGCCAATCTGGGCAAACCATGCTGCTGGCTGCAGCACAGTATCATAACCCGCTCACTCAAACCCCAACCCTGGGCCTTGGGACTTCACCTTTGCAATCAACTCCCTCTGCCCTGGGGCACACACTGACCACTTATGACCAAATGCCACTCATCATTGGCACATTGATACCTACCCTAGCAACTCCCAGCACTTCCCCTGACCCTCACCAATGCTTCTCCCAACCATCACCAGTCACCATCATGCATCATGTCCTTGCAACTGCCCCCTGCCCTGGCCCATCCAGTGGTCCATTATGAACTACACCATGCTCACCCTCTCCACATGATCACAGCCAACACCCACCACCATGCAACTCTCAGATCCTATCTGAAACCCTGGTGCAGTACCCCTACATTGGAGTGAGGACCCATGGCCCCAGGATTGTACCCACTGCCAACATACAAGTTGTGGAGGAGCACTTGGTAGAGTAGTCTTGATATTACCCATAGTTCTCCCAGTTTTGTCTTGTTATCCTGGTCTCTGTTCAAGTTCTCATACTCATCTCAATTTCATTTTGTTTCATTCTTGTTTTCATTTCCATCTCATCTCAATGTTGTATCTCTTTCCTCAACTCTGTTCTCTTCTCAATGTCTCATCTCCAGCCTCATTCTCCATTGTGTCCCTAAGTCTGTTCTCTCTTAATTCCTGTTCCAGCCCCAATCCTGAGTTTCCTCAACTGTTTCTGGGCCCATTCCTTTTGTCACATGCCTTGGTAATTCAATTTCCTAGTGACCTTCTACCTTAGAAGCTTGCTCCTCTTGATCCCCAATGCTTGTCCCCTACACACATCACTTCTGTTTCACTCTTCTTTTTTCCACATCTGGAGCTTGCCAGAGCATTGATTATATGTGTAGCACATCATTTCTGCCTAGTAAGGACTTGCCCAGTGGATCTGAGCACCTGAGGTCAGTGGAGTCTGACACACAGTCCCACAAGTTTGGGACAGCCTTAGCCAAGTAAATGGAGTTGATGGAGCAAGGATCCTGTCTACAGATGCCCAGAGAGGTAAAGAAGCCAGCAGTTCAGCTGGCTTCAAAGCCACAGGCACTGTTGCTTGATGGAGGCCAACAGCCTCCTCAACCTGCTGGTGCAGTGCAGGCAGCAGGAAAACACTTTGCCATGGGGAAGAATGTGTTTTCTATTACATCAGGCCAACCAGGCAAAGATGCAAGCCAATCCACAACTTGTTATAAGTGTGGAAAAGTTGAAGCCAAAAATGAGCAGGATAATGAGCCTACTGAAGTCCATGGCAAGCATGAGGCTGAGTCTGATAGAATTCAGGCCAAGGAGGAGGAGTATGTCAAGTTCAAGTTGTATGACAATGACTATTACACTTGGGGTAGTGATAGTGAGGGACTATTTGCCCTCACTGATGTTCCTATCATTGAGAGTAGACTATGAGGACCTACTAATGAGGACCACATGTGTAAGGAATTCATAGCCTCAAAGGAAGCCATGGACTGGCCAGTTCTGCCTGCATAAGTCACAGAATGTCCCATCACATGGGTGGACATCAATGGCCACAGAGTGTGGATGCTGTGGTACTTGGGAAGTACAACCTCTATCTTTACACTATCCTTTCTGCATGTGGCTGGGTTACATGTGGCTCCATTAGCCACACCAATCACACTCCAGCTAGGAACAATTGGAGTTCATTCCAGTGGAGCTAGGGTAACTATCAAGGTCCCTGGTGAGTACTGCAATGTCTATGTAGACATTGCCAAGTTTGATCATAGGAACACCATCCATGACAGCAAATGTCCTCTTGGATTTCCAAAATGACCAAGTGGTCATTAATGGAGTGGCAATGCCAGCTCAGCAACTGGAGCTAGAGGACATGGATAATTGCCCATGGTGAGTGAAACAGTGCCATGATGAATGATCCAGACTAGCCAGTGGATGAACTGTGCCACCATGGAGGATGCAGAGGATGAGGATGATGTCTGGGTGACTGATAGTCTGCTCAATGCACTGTTGAAATTGGTGGAAGAGTATTATAATACTCTTTTAAGAGGGAGAACTGGAGGGTACTATGACCCTCACAAGCACCAAAACCAGATGAGCAGACACCTCCAAAGGTGGAAGTGCCATGGCAGTCTGGGAGGAGGGAATGAAGTAATCCCTCTGACTCATGGAAGCAGAGAATTTGGGATAGACAAAGCCCACAGCCGACACTTGAGTGGGCATATGATTTACATATGCCATCAGAATGGAATTAGGTCATTGCAGACCTGACATGGCAGGAAGGGGTAAGATATGCATCCCCTTCTGCCAAGGTGTATCAAATGGCTATGGAGGATGAAATATCCAAGCCAGGTGAGTTTGAAAACTCACTGAATGGACAGATCAGTGGGATAGAATATTGTCTTATGTGGATTAATATACTAAACAGATCTGGAATTCATCTTATGGATTTGCATGATAAGTATGCAAAGGAAATACCACAATTGAAGGTCACCAAGGATGAACAAAGTCTTTGGGACAGACATGACAATGGGAAAGCTCAGCCTTTCAAGCTGACTGAAGACAATATACTGCATCTTTGGCAGCAGTGGTATGATAAGTTTCAGGACATTGTCAATGATAAGTCAGTGAATTCATGATACTCTGGGAGAACTACTTCATGTGAAATCTGCTCCTCTGTTCTTGGTTCTGGTGGGTGGTGCTGGCATGTAAGTGTTCTTCTGGTAGCACCAGAGTTAGGTGAAGTTGGTGTCAGGTTCCACTGACCCAGGGGCTCAGCTACACTGGGAAAGTCCCTTACTAGGCAGACACAACATCTAAACCTATGATCCCTAACTCTGGTGAGCTCTGGAAGAGTGAAACAGAGCAGGGAAAGGAGATAGTGGAGGCCTGGGGAGGTCCAGGGTGTTCCTGTGGATCCTACAGGAAGTGGAGAGATGGGCAGGTGGGAGACATGCATGGTATGGAGCTCCAGAGTATTAACAACAAACTCAGCAAGTCCAGGTTATGAGTATAGTAAGTCACAGAAGTTGAGACAAGGCAAGGGATGGGAACAAGATGAGACAAGACTTTAGGAAACAGATGAGAGACTGAAAATGGAAACTGATAAGATTGAGACTGATAAGATGGAGACAGATGCAATTGAGAGAGAAATTGGATTCAAAGAGATGATATGGAACAGAGAGATGGATATATAAGAGACATAAAAAACACAAGAATGTAGGTAATATCAAGACTACTTAGCTACTATTATGCCATGGCTTAAATACCTGTGGGGGGAACTCCTCCAGAATCACAGGTCTGAGGTTGGGTCATGTGGCAGGTCTTGGATATGGTTGTTTGGGGCATCCTGAGACTGGCTAGTCAGTGGTGGTTTTGCATTGATACATAACCATGATGCATGCTGGAGTGGGTGGACTTACCCAGAGTCTGAGGAGATCTTGGGGGGATTGCAGGGAGTGCCAGAGAAGCATTGGGGTTTTCCAGAGAAGCTTTGGGAGTTGCTGGAGCAGGTACTGGGGGGTGGGAAGGTGTTGTAGATGTTGGGGGCATGGGAGAGTATGTTCTGGGCTTACTGGAGTGGTTCAGGGGAGGTCCAGGGTCTAGTGGGGGTTCAGAGACAGGTTGTAACAGTTAGTAAGTGGGGGTGCCATCTTGTAAGATGCATGTGAAGGGGATGGCACTGATAATCAATGATGTCAAGGGCTTCTGGGTTGATGGGGTTGGGGGTGTGGGTCATGGTGGTAGGTTCTAGGGTTGTTCAGGGACACTGGGTGGGGTATTTTGGACCTTTGTATTTGTTTTTGTTTTGGGGATGTTTTAGGGAAGCCTTTGGGGTGCATCCAAGGGGGACTGGAGCAGGGGTGTGTCTTCCTCCTCATCTTGGTCATCCTTAGGCATGGTTGGAGTGCCAGTGGCTCTGTGGTTGCTGGGGTGGGGGGTGGAGGTCACCAGGGTCATTGCTAGTGTAGAGGCAGAGGTGGATGGTAGCTGCCAGACATGCTCTAGGGCTGGGGAACCTCACCATGAGATCCTTCCAGTCAATGTTAGGGTTGACATCACTTTCCCAGAGTAATCTGAGCATCATTGGGGTCATCTCCAGGAGTTGTGTAATAGGAGGCAGACCAGAAACTGTAACCTGTTGTTGATTGTGAGGGGGCTGGGGTAGAACTTGGCAATGAGCCTGATGGAGGTGGGGCTTCCATCAGATAGCTGCAGTTCTAACAGCATGTCAAGCATTTCATGAGTGAGGTCAAGCTGGTTACTGATGAATACACCAGAGGCCCCACTGTCAACAAGGGTGAGGAAGGCTGTGAGGGAGTCACCAAGCTGAGTGTTGATGATGAACAATTGCATGGACTTTGAGCAGAGCTATGGGGGAGTGCAGGGAACATTGGTGGTGTCTTCTAGTGTGACAGGGTGATATAAGACATTGAAAGGTATAGGTCTGTGGCCAGGCAAGCTGTTCCAGTTGAGGTGGAGGGTGAGACTCTGCCAGTCAATATGGGGGTTAAGTATGCAGAGCCAGGGACACCTGAGGATGAGAGGTGCAGAGGTATGCAGCTTTGTAACCAACCACCAAAGGTCTTGCTACTGTCTGCTGGTGAAGGTAAGTGGTGTCTCCACATAATGGGCAATACATATTTCCAGTAAAGGTAGGGCCACTGCTGAAAAGTTTTAGGTGGATGGGGATGGGGAGTCTCTTGGGAGGCTGTGGAGCAAGTGCTGCCAGAGACTTGTCAATGAAGCTGTCAGTGGCACCACTGTTGACCAGAGTGTTGTTGGGTTGACAGAGAAGGGGAGGGTAGTGTGAAGGAGGAGGGATTGGGATGATTGCAAGAAAAGATGTGCTGAGAGGGTGTCTGGAGAGAATACTGTTGTGTGGAGGAGTGTAACCAGGGTAGAGAAGACATTGATGTCTGATCCACAATTAAGTGCATCTTTAGGATCTAAAATGCTGAGTTGTTTTCTGTAAACTGGAAGTCACAGTCTTCCCCATCAATAGTCCATACAGTGTACCCCATGACCTGGCACTTAGGGCAACTACTGATAAAATGTCCCTGCTCATCACATAAGATACACACACCCACTTTCTGTAAGGGTGACCTCCAGGAGTGATAGCTAAATCATGCAGCTAGCAGAGGGGAATCCAAAGTATATTGGAAGTGGTAATAAACAATAGAAATAGTAACTAATCACCTAACAGAGGGGAATCCAAAGAGAACAAGTCTAAGGATCCCTGCTGCTTGGTGTGGCACATCAGCTGGCAGCAGAGGCATGGGAACAACTGTACAGACAACCAGAGCTAACCCTAACCTCAGTAAAGTGCTTGACAAGGGATTACAGCAAGTTCTAGGGGTTTCCAGAAAAGGGAATTGACTCCCTGAGATCTCCAGGGATCTTGAGAGTGCTCCAGAGGTGGTGAACAAGCCTTGGGGAGTGGGAAGGGTTTGAAGAGAGTTGGCATAGGCTGAGTGTGGAGGTCAGAAAATGGAAGTCCCCTGACATCACCCCCCCTCTAGCATGCAGCATCTTGATGTGTGGGGTAGAAGAAGTTCCAGATTGCCTGGTCAGCTGGTGAGATGGGATAGATCCCCTGGATGGCTCAGGGTGCATCTGGATGTCTCTGGTGGAACTCCCTGACAAGTCCAGGCACATGCACATTCTCCTGGGGTTCCCAGGAGATGTCTTTGATTCTGTAGCCCTTCCACTTCACCTTGTATTGTAACTGCTACTGGAATAGGCAGCTATCCAAGATCTCCTCCATCTCATACTCCTTGTTGTTGTTGACCACCATCAGGGGTGGCAGGGGTGGCAGGTGTTGCCCTGGAATAGGGTCTGCTGGGGCCAGTGTTAGTTTGGCCACATTGAATACTGGATGAAGCTGGCACATTCTGGCAGGGAGCTGACACCAATAAGCTAGGGGTCCTACCTGCCATTCTACCATGAAGGGTCCCAGTAGTTGGTGCAAGAGCTTTTTCAATGGTTGGGTGGTCATAATATTGGAAGCATCCAGGTAAACTCAAACTTTGGGCTGGTATTTGGGCACTGGAGTCCTTCTGCAGTTGTAATATCATGCCATGTCATCCTTTGCCTTTGCCAGAGCTGCCTGGGGTTCCTTCTGTGTAATCTTCATCCAATCCATGCCCTTGTTCACAGCTTCATTCTCTGAAGGTCAGACCCAGGGTTTGAAGCCCATGCATGGGTGACATCCAGTGTCTAGGAAGAAGAACAAACTTGAGTGGCCACATGAACATGGTTGTTGTACTGGAACTTGGCATTGGGAAGGAGTTCATCCCAGTCACCCTAGTGCTTATTGCAGAAGAAGTGGAGATATTGCTTGAGTTCCTGGTTCATGCATCCAGTCTGGCCATCAGACTGTGGGTGGTAGGTGGTGGAACTGTGGAGCTTCACATTAAGTAGTCAGTAGAGCTCCTGGGTGAAGTCCACCACAAACTGTGGACCCCAGTCAGACACATAGGCATTGGAGAGGTCATGGAGCTTCCAGATGTTCTTCCAGTACAGGTTAGTGGCCCTCATGACAGAGCAAGTGGTGCAAGTAGGAATGAAGTGTGCTTGCTTGCCACAGAGGTCCATCACTACCATGATAGCATCATAACTGTGGGCATTGGGGAGTTCTACAATGAAGTCCACCAAGGCAATGCTTCATTGCTCTGTGGGGATGGGTATGGGATGGAGCTGTCCAGAGGGGAGGTGATGTTGGAGCTTGGTCCAGAGGCAGAGATTGCATGTACTAGTGTAGGACCCAATATACCAAGACATCTGGGGCAACCAGTAGTTCCAGGATACTAGCTCCAATGTTTTCCATTGGCCAGGGTGTCCCACAATCTGGGAGTCATGGTGCTGCTCTACAATCCTCTAGTGGAGCTCTGGGTCATTGGGCATGTAGATGCAGTCCTGAAAGGTCAGGAGTCCATTGCAGAGGGCCCACTTGGCTACATGGATGGACTTGGCACCAGTGGCACATCCAGATTTGAGTGCCCCAGTGACCTGAGTGACAAGTTCCTCCTGCAAACTATCCCAGTTTCCACACCAAATGTCCCACAGGATCTCCACCTCTGCTCTCTTGACAGCTAGGCCTTCCATGGCTTGGATCACAAACAACTTGGGTTGGGGGAGCACAATGTTACTGTTGTCCTCTCCCCCAATGCCATGGTCCACTCTCTGGGACAGGGCATCCAGCTTTCCCATACTCTCTATTCATTGCCCTCATGGATGCTCACATTGTTGTAGCCCCACCAGACATCCAGTTTGGTGAAGTACCATGCACCCCAGAGATTGTCAAATGACCTTAGAGATGAGGAAGAGGGGTTGCTGTTCTTCATGGTCATGGCATTAAGAACCCAGTAGTCTTGGACCAGTTGGAGGGAGCCATCCTTCTTTTTGAGGAAGAAGACTGGGGAAGCCATCAGAGATTTGGAGGGGCAGATACAATCAGAGTCCAGGTTCTCCTGCAGGAAGGTGTCAAGCTCATGCTGCTCCTTCAGTGCTAGCAGATAGACCTTATAGCTTGCAGGCTTGGAGTCTGGCATTAATTCAATGGTGTGGTTCCACTGCTTGTGCTCTGAGAGCACATTGAAGGAGGCCTTAGAGAACATGTCCTTGAATGCATGGAGATATGAAGGTACAGAGTCCCAGAATGTCTGGGGTGCAGAGTTCACAGCAAAGGCCTAGGCCAGCCACTGGGAGGTGGTCTGGCTAGCCTGGATCTCTGCAACAGAGGATGGGGAGCATAGGGTGGGGGTGTATATCCAGTCTCCAACTTGCATGGCCTTATCTGGAAGCTCTGGGTTGCACAAGCCACAGAACCCCTCTTCCAGTTCCTCCTCCAGGGCCCCACCACTATTCTGGTCATCCCTGTAGAGAGCCTCTTTACAGGGGAACACCAGGGGCAGAGGGTCTAGAAGGTCTAGATTGGCAAAGGGGAGGTGGCCCACATGGCATGCCCAAATGGCTGCATGCTCTTGAACCTCAGCCCACTATCATGGAGCTGATGGAACCTGCTTCATTGGGCACTCCACCATATTGAATACTGGAATGGGCTTGGAAAGTGGCTGCATGGTCAAGCTGTGGTGCTTCATGAACTCTGAGTCCAGGAAGAGGCCTGTTGCTCCACTGTCTAGGAGGGCAGTGACTCCATGGGTTTGTTGAGTGTCCATGGTCTCAATCTCCATGTCAAGATGCAAGGAGTTTGCTGAAGGGATTGCAGCTAATACATACCACTGGGGCATTTGGTGTTCCCAGATGGGGTGGCATGGACAGAGCCTAACTGGCATCAAAGACCTCAGCTTAGGGGCTGGAGTTGGTGTTTGTATGTCTGGAAGGGAAGACTCAGGTTCTTCTGTCTTAGGGTCATCAATATTGGGAAGGGCAATATCATTTTCTACTGACAGACATGCAAACCTGTTAGTACCCAGCAATGGAGGCATACACCTCATCCATTGCTTGAATAAAAATCCCCCTCCAGGCCCAGGGGGGGGGCGGGGGCACAAGCACCACTTCCCTCTAGGGTCAGCTCCAGTGCCAGCTTGGCTGGTGAGGGATCTCCAGTGGTGTCCTTTGCAGCCAGCAGTTGCAGGAGGAACTCCTCCTGCTTGACTGTGGAGAGGTAATGCACCTTGAGACCCAACAGGCAGTGTTGTGCAAAGTGCCCTGGCTTTTGGCATCTCCAGCATAGTTGTAGCACAGGGCAATGCTGTTGGGTGGCATTGACATCCATTGGAATGCCTGATGACAGGGGTCACTGCATGGGTAAGCCTGATGGCCAAGGTCACAGTGTAAGGGTAACCAGAGCCAGGGCAGGTGCTAGGACTATGAGAGCAGGGTACTAGAGAGTGGCAGCATGAGCAGTGCAGTGAGTCAGGTGTGTGCAGCATAGTTCTCATTGAACCTTCATGAGCTGCCATTTATCCCAGGCCACCTTATACCAGGAGGCAATCCACTCATCATCTGGACAGCCCTTGGCAAGTTCTTGATGCATTGTAGTAGTGTGGGGTGCAGGCCATCCCAGAATGTGAGGCACAATTGGAGACTGTTGGAGTAGGCTGCTGCTTGCTCAACTAGCACCCAGAAGGAGTCAATGTACTTGTCCAGCATTCATTTCCCTTGCCTATACTGCTTCTGGTTGCATAGTACTAGGGTGGTGGTTTTGGCAGGGTTGATTGGGAAGAACTCCACCTGGAAGTCCTTTTCAAAGGTGGCCCAATCTGCAAAGCTTCCAACACCTCCAGGGCATCACAATACCTGTAGCACATAGGTGGAAGCACACCCAGTCTTGTATGACAGTACCCAAGCTATCTTCAGCATGTCAGAGTTGAAGGTGTCTCTGCTGAGGTGAATATAGGTGATACAGGACTGGAGGAAGTGCTCTCCACCAGAGCAGTCACCATCATATGCATCCAGGAGGACAGGATGGTGGATCCATGCTTGGGGGTTTACAGAGCTGCCAGAAGGACTACTAAAGCTACTGGGGGTGGTTCTGCTGCTGGGGAGGGTGTGAAAGTAGGGGGTGGGTGCTCTAGTAGTGCCTGAAGGGATTGGGAAATGAGCTTGGTGGTTTGGCAAAGGGTGGGGAGTTTGGTCATGTGATAGGTGAGGGAAGATTGGGTCAATTGCACCTGGCTCTCTAGGTGTAGCAGGCAAGTCCAGGCCTTGTTTTGAGGGGCTGGGGCCTCCAAGGGAGTATCTGGGTTGGTGAGCTGAGACATAGAATTCTGTGGGTGCTTAAGCCTGGTGGGGAAGTGACAGATAGGAGGCTTGGAGACTTTGTGCAGGCTATGAGGGGCTTCCAGACCAGGATTTGGAGACTTGTTCTGCTGTAAGGGCAACCTCCAGGAGCAACAGCTAAATCATGCAGCTTGCAGAGGGGAATCCAAAGTATATTAGAAATGGTAACTGACAATACAAATAGTAACTAATCACCTAGCAGAGGGGAATCTAAAGAGAACAAGTCTAAGGATCCCTGCTGCTCAGTGCAGTTTATCAGCTGGCAGTGGAGGCATGGGAACAACTATATAGATGACCAGAGCTAACCCTAACCTCAGAAAAGTGCTCAATGAGGGATTACAGCAAGTTATGGGGGTTTCTGGAAAAGGGAATTGGCCCCCAGAGATCTCCAGGGATCTGGAGGGCACTCAGGAGGTGGTGAACAAGCCTTAGGGAGTGGGAGTGGGTTGAAGAGATTTGGCATAGGCCAGGTGTCAGAGAACTTGATCTGCATTAGCTGTTTAGGCTGAGTATATGGTCAAGACCAGTACCAATGTGCTGCCTGAAGGGTTGAGTCAATTTTTGTGACAGGGGTGAATGGATACCCAAGGCTGGGGGTCTCTTCCTAACATCAATGAGGAGATAGTTTCACCTTGAGATCAGGTGAGCAACAATGGCAAGGAAGGCAGCTCCCAAAGGCTAGCTAAGCAAAATGGTTGTTGACAATCAATGAGTAACTATAATAAAGACATTGGCAAAATGGATCAGGTATCAGAGAATGAGGAACCAAGACCTCAGGGATCTTGGGAAAACACTGGTTGATGACCAAGTAATACTGTTAAAGGGTGTAGACAGGGTAATGCTATTTAGTACTATGCAATGACAATATATGCAGAAGCAAGGATATCCTGAACAAGATATATGGTGAAGAAGATAATGAACTCTATGACCAGAGACATTATGGTAACAATGAGAAAGTAGATGCACCTAGAAGCACAGGACAAGGTCCTAGGAGACAACCAAATAAAAATGACAATTTGTTGCCTTGCAAAAATACAAGAGAGAAAGAGTATCATGAAGCACTGCAATGGCAGTATCTGTCAGGTTCCACTGACTAGGGGGGCTCTGGTTAGATCAATCCAGTCTATCTAGTCCCTCTGGTCTGGGTGCACTGCAGTGTGCAGGATCTGACCAACATTTTGATTGGCACATTTGGCATGATTGGTTGTTATCAGGAAGTACCCTCCAAGAAGATAAAAGGGAGCATAACATATCCCAGTATCCCCTGCTTCCCTCCCATGTCTCCTACAAATCTTTGTTGTCCCCAACCACTCCTCTGTCTGACAAAAATTGAGTCAAGGTCTGGGCAGCATACAAGGGACATAGGGAGGAGTATGATTGACAGCAAGATTGGCATAGGGTGGATGCAATGTATTGTCACTGTAAGTATGTTGGTTCCTGGAATAATAGCCTGCTGACTTAAGTTGTAAAATTGTCCCTAGCCATGGCCAGGCCCTCTGGAGGTCCTTTGCAGGCCAGCACATTGGAGCTGACTGTCTGACCAGCCCCAGTGTCATTGGTGTGTCCCCCTTGGTGAGTTTGGGGCCCAGAATGGTGCAGCCCATTCCAGAAGCCCAGAAGGTGGTGCAGGGAGCAGTGATGCCAGAGATATTCATCACCCTCAATGCCTGCCATGGCAGACTCCAGCACTTCTCCAGCAAACCAGGACAGTTTCTCCAGTAGGCCCCATTACTTCCCTGATCCTCACCAAAGACCCAGGTGACCCTAATACTTTGTCTGACCCCCCTGGCATGCATCATGCATCACAGATCTGCATCAAGCATCACTGCAACTTGCCTGCCAGTCCCAGGACATTCCCCACACCCAGATAATCATAGCTGACACCTGTCAATCCATGTGACCCCAACAAGCCCCAAACTATAGAACCACAACCCTGGATGAGGTCCCCCATCAGTATTAAGTCATAGAGTAGTATTAGCTACAGCAGTCTTGATATTACTTATAGTGCTTCTCTGTTTTGACTTGTTGTTCCAGACTCTGTATTATTCTTGTATTTGTCTCAATCTCATTTTGTTCTTGCATGTCTTGGTCTTGTCTCATTTGTGTGTCTCTCTATCTTGACTATTTTTCTATCTTCCATGTCTCATCTCTAGCCTCTATTTTCCATCTTCTATTGCCACATCTTTTCCTGCAATCATATATAGCTACTTACTTAATGTTCTGAGTTCTCCACAAGGTCCAATCACTTAGCATCTGATCTCCCTTCAACCTCAGTCCTGCTCCCTCCAGTTGTGTGACCCCCAACATCCCTGCCTTTAGCTGCCCCCAGAATTCTGTCCTTTACATCCCAACACTTGCTTTTGGCTTGTGCTATTCCTTACACTCCCTGGACTTACTTGGTTCACTTCCTGGGCCCCACCTTATCAGTCCCTTGTATCTGGAGCTCCTCAGAGCACCAATTATATGTGTAGCATATCATGTCTGCCTAGTAAGGACTTGCCCAGTGGATCTGAGCCCCCAAGGTCAGTGGAACCTGACATAATACCAAGACTCTCCCTTACCCCATTTCTGATGTCTACATATAATCCCACATACCCACCTGCCAGCTATTCAACTGATGTCTATGGCAGGCCAGTACCTAAGAATTACTATGCCATGGGTAACTTCCCATAATTCTATCCAACCATGCCCACTGATTGCTACCCCACACTGACTCTGCAATACTGGGTTCTGGATCAGGACCAGGTACCCTACAGCCCCTTGCTTGGCCAGGGAGAACCCCTGAACTGGCAACACCCATTTATGTACATCATCAAAGGAACCTCCCCCTGCATGATACTTGAAGGATTCCCTGAAACCCTGATGGTTGCCTGGGTCCCATCTAAAACAGCCTTCCATGCCCCAGAGCCCTATTACACTTACCAAATCCCCACTGTGGCCCTGGTCCCACTGGAACAGCCTGATAACTACTTCCTCCCTTAGCCCCAAGTCCCTGCTGTACCCCTCATTCAAACCCACCCTCCCCCATAGGCAGACAGCAATGGGTCAAAGCCTATGTGTAATAGTGCAACAAGATCTTCCTCTCACTCCACATCTCTCCCTGAGAATTCACAAGTGCACTTGTGCTCTTTGTGTCAGCTTGGGATACTGCAACATTTCTAGGACTTCAGAGAAGTGGGCAGATCACCTTCTCAACTTCCACAAATGCTACCAGCAGGGCACCCTCACCAAAAACATCAAAAACACATTCAAGGTAGATGCCAACCTCCAGGACAAAGTATGCACCCTAGTCAATAAGGTCCACACAAGCTCCAACCCCCAACATTTTGAGGACCTGGGGGACCCAGCCCACTCCTTCTATGTGCAATGAGAAGAGCTGATTGGAGCATGGATTGAGGCCCTGGCCCCCATCCTTCAATGCCATGTCCAATATTCTGAAGTCCCCTAACCCCATGGAAGGACTCTTCAACTAGCACATTACCTATACCATTGGCCTCTTGGCCTTCCAGTGCACACCCAGGCATACTCTTTTCCCAACACCTTCCACACCTGGGACCAGCCCAATGAACCCAAGCTGTGCACCTAGGGACCTCTTGAACCCAATTCTGCCAATAACAACCTCACCTCCACCCACCCTCTCCCACATCAATGAGCCAGAAGCCCCTGGTGGGAAACCTGCCCCTCAGGATGTAGCCCTGAGACTCCCTTGAGATTGACCCCCCCCATATCAGCCCCATGGGAGTGCATGACTGCCCCACAACAATGCCCTGGCTCCCCTATGCCAACCAACACACTCTAAAGCACTCAGAGCTGCTTTTCCTCTCAAACTACCCCCACTCCCCATTTCCTCAATCCCCTTGCCAGGCCAGAGAACCCACACTTCTCTGTTGGGCCCTGGGACTACCCCTAGGCAACAATGGAACCCCCAGATGGTAGACCCTGCAGTGGCAGACCTCCAGGCAGATGTTCTCCCTTCAATATGGAGGGAGGAATAATTATTGTTACCACTACAATGCCAGACCCCCACCCAAAACCCAGAATATCCATGACAAAACCTGCAATGCACTGGCCTGGGAAGGCAAGCTTGACATATAGAAACTGGAACCCTTTCATAGCCATGACCCCTGCCAATGGAGACATAATGACTTACAATGCTCCAAGCTAAGCCTATCACTTTCCAACTTGAGAGCTCACAGGTGGCCTTTACCACCCCAGACTTACAGAGCATCACCTTTGATCACTACATAGCACTGCTCCAGTTTGACCCCAACAACTGAATTCTCTAGTAAGTTCAGCATATTTGTCACCATAGCAGAGGTGGATGAAAATCTCTTCAATCTCTGGATGTGAGATGACAAATGCTTCACTACCTTCATTTTCCAGTTCAACAGGGAAGCCTACAAGATGGGCTGGAACTACAATGCCCTCCAGTTTGTCCTCTGCCATGTCCTTCCCCAATGGATCAGAGATGTTCTTTGCCTCATTCCCAAACAACCAACATACAATGGTGATAAGGTGCTTGTATCCCAGATTGACCAACATTATTGAGAAGATTGAAGTGGGAACATGGCCCCCCAGACCACCTAGAATTCCTCTGGCAACCTCAGCTAGTAGCTAGGAGTGACTGACAAAAACTGGACCTCCACCTCCACAGTGCCTGCTAACCCCACACCATCCTTTTCCATGGGACAAGGCCTGGCTTGTACTAATTGACCCACAGGACTCTGCCCCCTGCCTGGCTCAACACTGTTGACTTTTTCTCCAGGGCCTCCAGATTCCAATTCCAAACACCCCTGGACTTGGATGGTGTCCTGGACCCCATGGATGATTAAAAGGCTTTAATCTAATTGGGTCAGGAACAGGCCCTGAATCAACATACTGGAGGAAATTCAGGAACAATGATGGAAAGTGTCAGGGGAATTCCATTTTCCAACCTCCACACCTGGCCTATGCCAAATCTCTTCAACCCACTCCCACTCCCTAAGGCTTGTTCACCACCTCCTGAGTGCCCTCCAGATCCCTGGAGATCTCTGGGGGCCAATTCCCTTTTCCAGAAACCCCCATAACTTGCTGTAATCCCTCATTGAGCACTTTTCTGAGGTTAGGGTTAGCTCTGGTCATCTATATAGTTGTTCCCATGCCTCCACTGCCAGCTGATAAACTGCACTGAGCAGCAGGGATCCTTAGACTTGTTCTCTTTAGATTCCCCTCTGCTAGGTGATTAGTTACTATTTGTATTGTCAGTTACCATTTCTAATATACTTTGGATTCCCCTCTGCAAGCTGCATGATTTAGCTGTTGCTCCTGGAGGTTGCCCTTACAGCAGAACAAGTCTCCAAATCCTGGTCTGGAAGCCCCTCATAGCCTGCACAAAGTCTCCAAGCCTCCTATCTGTCACTTCCCCACCAGGCTTAAGCACCCACAGAATTCTATGTCTCAGCTCACCAACCCAGATACTCCCTTGGAGGCCCCAGCCCCTCAAAACAAGGCCTGGACTTGCCTGCTACACCTAGAGAGCCAGGTGCAATTGACCCAATCTTCCCTCACCTATCACATGACCAAACTCCCCACCCTTTGCCAAACCACCAAGCTCATTTCCCAATCCCTTCAGGCACTACTAGAGCACCCACCCCCTACTTTCACACCCTCCCCAGCAGCAGAACCACCCCCAGTAGCTTTAGTAGTCCTTCTGGCAGCTCTGTAAACCCCCAAGCATGGATCCACCATCCTGTCCTCCTGGATGCATATGATGGTGACTGCTCTGGTGGAGAGCACTTCCTCCAGTCCTGTATCACCTATATTCACCTCAGCAGAGACACCTTCAACTCTGACATGCTGAAGATAGCTTGGGTACTGTCATACAAGACTGGGTGTGCTTCCACCTATGTGCTACAGGTATTGTGATGCCCTGGAGGTGTTGGAAGCTTTGCAGATTGGGCCACCTTTGAAAAGGACTTCCAGGTGGAGTTCTTCCCAATCAACCCTGCCAAAACCACCACCCTAGTACTATGCAACCAGAAGCAGTATAGGCAAGGGAAATGAATGCTGGACAAGTACATTGACTCCTTCTGGGTGCTAGTTGAGCAAGCAGCAGCCTACTCCAACAGTCTCCAATTGTGCCTCACATTCTGGGAT